>JBBPJS010001633.1:0-10192 GCA_038088835.1 Singerocomus rubriflavus
AGGTATTAAGATATCAAAGTCAAGAGGTGTCCAACATGATGTTAAACTGTTTTGTTGACAACTATCTCTGTAAAGATCCTGAAACAATCAGAAACTTATCCAGATCCTAGATATAATTTAAAACTGTCTATTCCAGTATCTGGACAAATACAGAAACTGTCATAAACAATTTGCACAGTTTCTAAATGTGAAAGTTTTCTTTAAGATCCAATGATCTAATTATCTAGTGTATGATTATTTGTTCAACAAGAAGTGAGACTGCAAGATTATTCATCTTTGCGAAAGTGAGGTCAACAATGGAAAAAAGGATCAGATCAAGAAGAAGACATGACTGAAATGTCATTAAACTTTTCTGATGGTCATAACAAGATGATTGTCAGAATCTAAACATATTCAGAAACTGTTCAAACCCTCGACTTGAGCTTAGTCCTTAAAATGCTCCAATAATCTGCCTTATTGTTAAACTGGGAAATTGCATTCAAGATTCATGAAGATTCAAGACATCTGTTATTTGTTTGCAAGAAAGTGAGGCCTATGCCTGAAGATCTTAAAGAATCAAGTTTGCAATTGTCTTGAAGCAGATGTTAAAAACTTTCTGGTGGTTATTCACTTAATGATCATTAGTTCTAACTATTGAACAGAAACATAGTCGACATTGAGTCATTAAACAATTCCTGAGATGAACAGAAACTCATTTATTCCTGAATAAGAATTGAAAAGATTTATTTTCTTTTAGCTTTTCTTTTTCTTTTAGAAAATGTTCTAGATTAAGAATAAAATTGAAGTTCAAGATATTTCTTCATTACAACTGAAGTCTCATTGACTATCAAGGCTTTCAATTATTTAAGATCAAAAACTGCTCCTCAATTATGTTCCCATTTTTTACTCTTGCTGTGTTCTTTCTGAAAATTAGAAAAGAAATATACAAAAGATCAAAAGAACAAAAGAAATAGTACAAAAGCATAAAAGAAGAAAAGACTCTCAGCTCAGACATGAGAATAAACATGTTCATTCTGAAAAAACTGATCACCAAGATTATATCAAAGCTTTCTATGTAGTTTGGAATGACTATAAACTATGATACAGTCTGGAATGACTTAAAACTATCTAGATTAGCATATCAATAAACTGCCTAGAGTCTGTGAAGACTATAAACTACAACCTGAACAAGTTGGCAAGATCAGTATCCAGCAGAATCCTCTGTCACCACTTAGTTCATCCTCTAGGTTTTTGAATTTTCTCCTAGCACATAATCCAGAAATTCCCACATCATCTCTCATATCAAGAATTAAGGGAAAAGTACTTTCAAGACTGCACAAGATATTAGAAAGAAGTTATTCATCTCTATTGAGAAGTGAGGCTCTATTCAAAAGTCAAGTAAAGTCAAGAAAAGAAAAAGTATCCTGTATATCCACACTTTTCAAGATACCATCTTGTTCTTTCTCTCCTCAATCCAATAGGTGAAGCTCAAAGGAAGTAGTAGCCAGTCAAATGGTGAAGCCAGCAAGAAGTAGTAATCCTAAAGATCTATTCTCTGGGATATAGAGAAAGCCACCATTGAAGATATATCAAAAACAAGTTGAAGCATTCAAATAAGTTCTTCAAGTTCAAAATATTATCTAAACCCCCCAGTCTAGCTAAAGACCTTAAAGAAATGCATCTGTCTAGCCAAAGACTTAAAACTATGGAATTGTTTATGGATTCAAAGATGATGCTGTTCAGAAATACCATGGTTTCTATTATAACATCATACATTTCCTTTACTCTTTTTCTCTTTTTTTTATCTTATCATTTATCTCTTCATCTTATCTTATCTTCATCACATAACTAGGTCAGGTGACAGGTCACATGACTGATCACATGATCAGGCCTAGACCAATGATGTCATGCCTGCAGACTGCCTTATGGGCATAGCCTTTTTAATTTCTGTTTTATAAAAGAAGTCTTCTTTTCATTTTCATTGCTTCTTTCCTTCTTTTCCATTTTGATGCCTCATGCTTGCATTGAGGATTTAATCTCTGCTTCTTCTTTCTATTTTTGCTATCATCTTATCTATGACCTCAGCTGGTCTGTGCACAATCCTTTATAATATAAATATGGGGTGTATTTAACTAATTCCCCTTAGTCTTATCCACTTGGTTATTTGCCTCCTAGCAGGTTAAGGCCTAAAGGATATTACTCCTCTTCACTCATCCACCATTTCTTCTCTACCTCTTTGTGTGTATCTGTGTGGTCTCTGTGGCAAAACCCTGCACAGTATCTGCATATCAAGCCCGTCTTGCAATTGTTTCAGAAGTATAGCTTTTTGCTAGGTTGCACAATACTTGGATTAGACTTCTTATATGCCTGGTTTTGCGATTGATCTAGTGTCCACTCTGCTTACTGATTACTCTTTGCTTTAACCACCCTTGCCAAGGGAAAGATCTGTTGATCTTAACAACCATTCAGCACAAACCTTTGTGGTTGCTGGCCCTTATGCCAATTTACCCTACAACCAACCTTCATTTCCTGGTTGGCCTGAATTGTTGGTAGAGCCTCCTGCTCCCAACTTGCCATCTCCATTTCCAGACTATATCTACAACTATATTGACTATGACAACAACTTCAACCAGGAAGATTTAGCCTGTGTCACAAGGTACACCCTCTCTAAACCTAATGAGTTCAATAACTCTTGGGTCAAGTGGTGTTTGCAAGCAAGGTTTACTGTTTGTGGACAGAAGTATTTTGAAAGGAGAGAACAAGAAAGGTTAGCAGCATTAGAAAGGAAGGTTGCTTACTATGACACCAAGCTCAAGGCTTTGAAAAAGAAGAAAGCTGAGCACAAGAAAAAGGTTCTAGTATATGCTACCAAACATTGCTACAACCTCTGCTCGTGTCCATACACACTTAGGTCTTTGGGCTCTGTAGCCTAGAATAATCATTCAATACACATTTCGATTTTTTTGCCTCATATAGAGAAACTCCTGACCCAAATGATGAATCGCCTGATTCTCCCATAAACAACACTCCACATTACTCACCACCTGCATCCCCTACACCCATAGTACCTCCTAACATATCTACCAATCAGCAACTCATTGATATTCTTAACCATTTGGTTCAGCTTACATTGAACATTAACTTGCAGTTACACCAAAAGGATATGACTGAGAAGATTGCTGACCCAGGAAACTGGGATGGCAAGAGAGAATCTCTTTGCCTCTGGCTTACTAAGGTCCAAGTATGGCAGGAGATGCAGCAATGGAGTTCAGATAAGCTCTGGGCCATTGCAGTCCTCTCTAGGTTTGAAGAAGGACAAGCCTCTTTTTTTGCAAGACTCAAAATTGAAGAATACATGTGAGAAGAGAAAGCCTGGATGCTTGATGCACAAGGCAATCCCACTGCTAATAGAAAAGGAGATATGGCATGGCCAGATTGAGATGCACTAAAGGTCAAAATTGCCTGATACTTTTGCATTGATTCTCTTGCACATGAATCCCTTATGAAGTTGGAAGGTCTTAAACAAAATGGTTGCAATATGTTCGACTGGCTTTCTTGATTTAAAATGCTAGCTAACAAATCCAAAGTGGCTGATGATTATTGTTGCAGAACCAAAGAGTTATGCTACTCTGCCAACTAAACCCAACCAACCTGGCAGACAACCAGGAACAAATGATAAATCCTATGAGATAAGAGGTCTGAATGAAAAGAGTGCTGAACAGCAGGAATGGGGAATGGATAAAGGAGAGGACTGAGGCAGGACTATCTTCTAGATGTGATCTCCAGGACTACTCTTGCAAGTCCTTAATAACCAATGAACTATTGCATCATGGTGCTGTCTTCCTCCTAATACTAATACCATATGGTACTAGCATAATCATAGTCAGCTCTTGGGGTGTGTTATGACATCATATGCATCACTTGTACTTTGTGTTAGCAAGTGCATGCATAACTCTCCCAGCGTACTCTGTGTTAGCATTGGGCATGATCACATGACTTCTTCTTTCCCTGATCATGTGACCACTCCATTCCTTCACACTTCACGCCTTCACTTATCATGTGCATCACATCTTCACTCTCTTTACTCCTTCACAACATTCATGAACTAACACTGATCATCTTAGATCCTCCCACATCCTTAAGGCTACCATGCCTTCCTCATCTCTGCCCTTACCATCTGATCAGTACGATCTCCTATTGAAATATTAATCTTGATCATGACCCTGCAGAATCTTGATGATCTCTGCCACAATCCCTATCCTAATCTTTCACATCTTGTGATTGATCTTCCCTTTACATTAATCCCTGCAACTTTATCTCTGCTTCTTCCATTCTGATAGATGAGTTGCCTAACCTTTTCCTCATGAACTAAACCCTTATATAGTAGAGCCAATAGCATTAATATCATATACCCTAGATAGTAAGTCACAGCTTGGTCTGTGCACCTTCCTGTACCATATATAAGGGGTTGTGCAAGGGCTGTTGTCTCCCAGCCAAATCCACTTGTTTACCTCTCCTACTCTGCCTGCAAAGGTGGCCTAGTAATGTTCAAGCTATAACAAGTAACAAGGTAGCTATTTGCCCACCTGGTCTTCAGACTGCCTGGGAGTGAGGCATTGCCTGGATGCGGTCTCATCCTCTACTCCACTCTCCTTTATTTATAACTGTGTGATCATGCTAACTCAGGACTTGGTCAAGATGGAACCCAGTCAAGACATTCTGGATAACATTCTTTGTGAAGACTTTGCCTTGCTTTGTGCAGGCACTCAATGATGGAAACTCTACATGACTCAAGACATTATCGCAATGCTCAAGATGATGTTATACCTGTGGGCATCATAGGTATATGCTGCTGCTTGCCCTTATCATATTAACTTGTTATCTATTAGTGTTTCTACTTGCCTGAGGGCTTGTAGAAGATCTCATTGGAAATACTGTGTGTTGACTCCGAGATGGGGTGGCACCCCTGACCAGCTTTCAAGGATGGCAATCTGGAGACAGCCATATAATTACCCAAGACCTGGACTCCTTGCCCCAAGGGTTGACAACAATTATGCCATACTCATAGGATATGGTATTAGGAGGATGTGTGCACAGTGCAATAGTCCATTGCAGTACTAACAATGCAAGAGTTCATCAAGGTGTTGTAGATCACCCTTTCCTCACACTCTGATTCCCTCTCTGCTGTTCCAGCATTCTTTCCTCTGTAACTACTCAAGGATTCTCTTGATAATGCCAGATCGCCTGACAGGTTATGGTAATGGATATAGGTAGGGTTGTTATAGTGTTTCTCTGGTCACTCAACAGGGTGAGGGTTCCTGTTATGAATTTGTATATGATACTTCATAACTATGGTACTATGACTGCTTGCTTGCATGCATGAGTATCGTGATTATCTCATTCCCTGATCACATGACCTTATCCATCCCTTCACATCTTCACCTCTTCATCCTGTCACATCTTTACATCTCACACCCTCTCCCTTCACTTATCATGACCTCATTGATCACTCTTCCATTCTGATCACCTCACCTTCTTCATTTCCATCATTTCCTCCAATCAGTATGATCACTATCGAGATTGCATCTCAATCACAAACCTTGCAAGATTCTAAATGGATCTCTGTCATGGTCTCTCTCTAATCAGTCACATCTTGTGATCAATCATCCCCTTTACCCTATTTCCTGCATCTTTATATCTGCTCTTCCATTCTGATATATGAAGTGCCTAATGTTTTCCTCATAGACCTTACCCTTTAATCTTACTAGCCTATAGCATTAATGTCATATATCCTAGACTCTTGTCATAGCTTAGTCTGTGCATGATCCTGTAATGTATATAAGGGGTTATGAGTACAGGCTGTTCTCCCAGCCTAATCCACTTGTTACCTCCTCTCCTACCCTGCCTACCAAGGTGGCCTAGTGATGAGTGCAAGTAAGAGATGTTATTCACCTACCAGCTTTTTACTGAGTCCCTAGGAGTGGAATGTCTGAAGATAAAGCTAACCCTTCACTCCTTCCCTCCTCATCATACCATTGTACCAGTCCCTTATACCACCAAACTGCCAAATGTATTGGCCTACAAGCAAGCTCATTCCTTGACAAAGTACAGAATCCAGTATCAAGTAGAATGGAAGACATTCTTTGAAAGATACAACATACCTGAAACTATTAAAGATCACATGATGTACTCCTCTATCATACTGAGTACTAATGTTATACCTGCGACCTCGAAAGGCTATTGTTGCCATGCAGGTCTTATCATATTAGTCCCAGAGCTCACAGATATTTAAGCCATGAGTAGCATTACATCTCTTGTTGAAACATACATGGAGGTATTCATACAGACTCCTATATCTATAGTGACACCACCTTTGTTCTCAAGGATGGCAACCTGAAATCAGCCATGTGATTACCCAAGGACCAGAATTCTTGCCTCAAGGACTGATCATGATTATGCTAGTACCATAGGGTATTAGTATTAGAAGAAAGACAGAACCTAGTTGCAAAAGTACTAGCATTATTGTTACGAATTTGTGTACAAACTTAACGATACAATGGTACAATGACTGCTTGCTTGCACGCACGAGTACTCTTCATGACTCATCCCTGATCACGTGACCTCCCTTGATCCCTTCACACCTTCACGTCTTCACCCTGTCACGTCTTCACATCATCACTTCCTCTCCCTTCACTCGTCACGACCTCATCAATCAATCTCTTATCTCGATCACCTCACCTTTCTCATCTCCATTGTTTCCCCCGATTGGTATGATCATCCTTACAGACCCTGCAGAACCCTTGATGGGATCTCTGCCATGATCACCCCCTTGATCTTTCACATCTTGTGATCGATCTCTCATCTTAGATTAGACCCTGCACTTCATCTCCGCTTTGTTTCATTCTGATAGATGAAGTGCCTAACCTTTTACTCATGGACTATACCCTTTACCCTATTCACCAATAGCATTAATCTCTTATACCCTAGACCCCCAGTCACAGCTTGGTCTGTGCACACTCTTGTATCGTATATATAGTGGGGTTATGAGTACAGGCTGTTCCCCCAGCCTAATCCACTTGTTACCTCACATTCTACCCTGCCTACCAAGGTGGCCTAGTGACAACAGTGCAAGTAAGGGATGGTATTTACCTGGCCCTCTTAACTGAGCCCTGGGAGTGAGCTGTCTGGAGATAAAGCTAACTTCCCCTACTCCCCTCTTATCGTTCCATCATCCTAGCACCACCGTACCACCGATCTATGGCTAGCTAGCCAACTTGTTCAAGCACTCATACAGAATCCAGTAACCAAGAAGAACGGAAGACATTCCTTGTATCAAAAACCGTACCCAGAAACTATCAAAGATCACGTGACATACTCTCCATCGTATCGAGTACTGATGTTATATCTGCGACCACGAGAGGCTATTACTGCCGTGATGGTCTTATCATATTAGAATCTTCGTCTACAGATATTTAAGCCACGAGTAGCATCGCATCTCTCATTGGAATATATGTTGGGGTATTCGAACAGACCCACATATCTATGGTGACACCGCCCTCGTTCTCAAGGATAGCAACCTGGTCAACAGCTACGCGATTACCCAAGGCTCGGAACCCTCACCCCAAAAGCCGAACACGATTACACTACGAACGTTAGGTTGTAGTGTTAGGAGGAAGGCAGAACCCTAGTGCAATAGTCTAATGGTTATCAAGGACTTGCAAGAGTAGTCCTGGAGTTCACACTAAGAAGATAGTCCCGACGCAGTCCTCTCCTTATTCTGAATCCCTCATCCCTGCTGTCCAGCACTTCTTTCTTCCGGATGTTATCTCAAGGACTCATCATATCGATCCCTGGTCGTCTGCTGGGTTGATTGGTTATGTGGTTGGGTAGACGGAACTCTTTGGTTCCACAACAATTATCAAGGACTTGCAAGAGTAGTCCTGGAGTTCAGACCTAGAAGATAGTCCCACCTCAGTCCTCTCCTCATTCCATTCCCCTTTCCCTGCTGTTCAGCACTCTCTACATTCAGACATCTTATCTCAAGAATTTATCATTCATTTCTGGTCATCTGCTGGGTTGATTGGGTTAGTTGGCAGAGTAGCAGAACTTTTTGATTCTGCAACAGTTTCAAGCCTTGGGTAATCACATGGCTGATTCCAGGTTGCCATCCTTAAGAACGATGCATTGTCACCATAGATATATGGGTATGTTCTATAACCTCAATGTATGTTTCAATGAGAGTGTGATACTACTCATGACTTAAGTTACTATTATGATAAAGGAATGTTAATATAATAAGGGCCAATCAGCAACATAGCCTGTTATGGTCCACAGATATAACATCTGCTAGACTGGTTCAATAGAGTCTTGTGTCATGTGGGTTTGATCTTTATGGTTCAGTTCTTGATACAATGAATGGATTCCATACTTGTGTTGGAGATTGATGTGCCAATGACACTAGAGGAAAAGGGTAAATACTCCAGTCAAGAGTATGAGACTGGACAGTATAACTACCTAGAGGAAAAGGGTAAATACTAGGTAGAGTAAGTAGTGAATATATAGACAATGTAATGTGTAGCTTACCTCCAGTCAAGAGTATGAGACTAGAGGGAAGGAGCATTCAGTGACACGATGAGCAGTCGACGCTTGTCCAAATAAGGAAGTGTAGGTAATGTACTATAGCTAAACTAATGAGGAGCCTAATCAATGGGCTGATCTCCAACACACCCCCTCAGACTGGTGATGGAGTGAGTGATTTGCCTGGTGACTCACATGGACTGTCCCACATTCACACTATAATAAATTGGGGAAGGACTTGAGGTGTGATCTTGATGCCTGGGTTACTTGCAAGAAATGCATGCAGCATCTCCATCTCAGAGTTGATGAGGTCAACATCATTGTAAGGATCTGAGAATTCGCGAATGATATCTGGGAGTGCATCTGATTGAGGTGTGACAGTGGTGTCAATGGGTGTGGTTGTGAGCTGTGGCTAGTTTAATGTCGTTTTGGATGTCTCTATGCTTGTAAGCAATGACCTAGAAACTAAAGGAATTAGTTTAGTGTTGTTTCAGACAGTTCAGATTGCGCTGGAGTTCTAGAAGGCTTGTGAAATTCCGGAAATGGGCGGCTGGTGGACAAGAGATAGTTTAACTTCATTTCAGAAGTCTTCTCTATCAGAGTTAGTTTAGCATCTTTTCAGACGTTATGGTTGAGCTGCAGTTGGCTTGACATCTTGCAATAACAGAGGCGAGACTCATGGACTAAATAGTTTAGACTTGTTACAGAGTGAGCTAGTTTATACTCATTTTGGAGTAAGTTAGTTTAGACTCATTTTGGAGTTGCTTGAGTGGTAGACCAGGATTCAGTGTTGACCCTGTCAGTGGTTGGTTGGACAGTGGGCACAGTAAGGTCTTGAACATGTGGGTTTTTGTTGCGGAACCGAAGAGTTCCGTCTACCCAACCACACAACTAACCAACCCGGCAGATGACCAGGGAACGATACGATGAATCCTAGAGAGTCATTCGGAGTAAGAGGGTGCTGAACAGCAGGATGGAGGGAAACGGGAATAAGGAGAGGACTGAGTTGGGACGTCTTCATAGATGAGCTTCAGGACTACTCTTGCAAGTCCTTGATAACGCTAGTACTCTTGCAACTAGGTTCTGTCTTCCTCCTAACACTACAACCTAACGTGTGTAGCATAATCGTGTTCGGCTCTTGGGGCGAGGGTTCCGAGCCTTGGGTAATCGCGTAGCTATTTCCAGGTTGCTATCCTTGAGAACGAGGGCGGTGTCACCGTAGATACGTGGGTCTGTACGATAACCCCAACGTATGTTCCAACTAGGACGCTGTGTCACTAGTGGCTTAAATATCTGTAATCCTTGATACTAATATGATAAGATGCAACAGCAGTGAGAGCTTCTATGCATCGCAGGTATAACATCGAGGAACGTTACGATGATGGTTCCTTGTCACGTGGGTTTGATCTTTAAAGGTTCGGTTCTTGATACAGCGAATGTGTTCCGTACTTGCAAAGGTTCTGGGATCTGAACTAGCCGCGGTACGAGTTGGCTCTCTGGCCTACAGTAGGCAGTTCGGTACTGAGAGGGACTGACGATGGTTCGATGAGGGGAGGAGGGGAAGGGTCAGCTTTATCTCCAGACGGCTCACTCCCTAGGCTCAGTTAAGAGGGCAGGGCGAATACCATCCCTTACT
>JBBPJS010001634.1:0-10190 GCA_038088835.1 Singerocomus rubriflavus
GTGGTGGTGGTGGTGATGGTAGTCAGGCGGAGTCGAGGCCTGGCTAGGGGTGTGTGTCGTCCCCAATGTAGCATGTACTTGCCCACCGCTACCTCCCTTGATAAGGTCGATGGCATGGGCAACAACACCATTGGAGAGGAGCACCTCCATGTTCTCCCTCACCGCCTTGACACTTCCCGGGAGCGTCACGACGAGAGTGTTCTTGACCGTTCCGGCGATCGGTCTAGATAACGCTGCGAGCGGTGTGTGCTTCATCGACGCAGAAAGCAGGAGATGTACGATGCCCGACGCATGCCGCTCGATCAAGGGCGATATAGCCTGAAAAACCCCCGTTACTTACCTGTCCAAAGCGGAACGGAGACATGAAGACGGGCACGTTACCTCGGGCGTTCTATCTCTCACACCAAACCCAGTCCCACCCGTGGTGATGATCCAATCTATCGTACCACGCGAGGACTGATCCTGGATGGTCTGACGGATCTGTGTTTCATTGTCTGGGAGAAGGACGGTAGATATCTCTTGATAGCCGTGACGTTGTAGGATCTTTTGTATCTCAGGGCCAGACAGGTCTTGACTCTTACCCGAGGATGCGCTGTCGCTGACTTTGGCGCTGATGACCCTTTGTGCCTAACGGGGGAGCGGGAGCCATACCTGTGATGATAAGCACCCTGACAGAGCTCATGTCAAGTGATGATGATGAACGTGCGACCGTGAAGTCGTGAGGCTGGTGTGAGTAGTACGACCAACTGACCCGGATATCCACGCAAGGCTCGCTCCAATTCAAAGGCTCGTCTAGATCACGAGCTCCTCTAATCTGTACAAGCCAATACCCAGACTAGCCCGCTGTTCGAACTGCTTTTTGCGCTTCCTCCACTCCGCTGGACTTTCCTTGGACGCACTCGTCTTTTCCTTCAGCAGCTGAGCCTTCACAAATGGTTCCAGCACACCACGCAGCGCCTCCAAGCTATCTATAAAACTGATCTCTGGCTCAATATAAGAGAGGATTCGACACAGCGGATCGTGCGCAGGGGGGTGCTGAAGAAGAGCAACAAACGATGCATCGAGCAAGGCGTGAAGGAAATTGATAACCTGATGACAAATGAACACCACGATATAAAGATGTGCAACTGACATACCTTGGGATACGGGGGAGAGTCAGCCCTACTTGGCGGCATCTTCGTGTTCATAGTCATTGACTTGAGCACAGCCTCCATCTCGTGTTCAGTGCCTCCTTGAATCCAATTCTCCAGTATCTCTAGGATCATGACTAGATCCTGAGCGTTGGGTATGTACTTCCTAATAGCTAGACGCATCGCGGCTGCTGTGAATGGATATGACACGCAGGCGAAGAGATAGGTCCAAAGAGGGGGTACATAGCCCTCTGGTGTATCATCGTCCATTGTATTTTCGCTTCTACGTTGTCTTCCAATCAGAAATTTGGCTGCGGCCATCATTTCATCCTCGGAAATGTCCGCAACTGTCGTCAGAGCAAGCATTAGATTTTCCTGAACGACTCGTGAGCTTCGGAAAGTTCGACGTCCATATGGTAGTAGAACTCTCACCCAGTCACCTCGTTTGCGCAACGCTGTGATAAGACGACCGTTGAGCATGATAGTACTTACAACGGCATTTTCAAGAAGACAACGTATTATGCGAGGAGTGTATGGGTAGTGTGCCCGTGGTCCTGGACGCAGCACGACGTTGAATATTCTCTTGACAAGTTCATAACCGAGAGCCGCTTCTTTGGACTATTCTTATCGTTGGTGAACATCGCACCAACGGTTAGAGCACTTACGTTTTTTGAGTCAAGCCACTGCAAGAATGTCTGCTCTGCCCTGAGTGCATTACCCTCCTTTAAACGAGTTTGGATATCGAGTACTATCTTGGTTGATTCGTCGATCTGATCGAGTTGCTGACCATTGAATGTACTGGGGAATAGCCACTCAGCTGCTAAGGCGGTTTTGCCAAGCGCAGCGGCAAGGTTCGACTTGAGTTGTGCGTCTACGGGCACAATGTGTATCGAGGAACGCTTAGGGGTTCTTTTGTTATCATGTAGCCGAGAGGACGACACGGTCAATAGTACCTGTCCCTCGCCGGCGACAGTAAGGTTCAGATGTGGCGAAGATAATTCAGATGGTACAGGCATCGATTGTACCGCTAGAGGGACTCCATAGTACAGATCCCATATTTGAAGAGACATATCCTGGGTTCCTTCTATTAAGGCAGCGAGGAGGACGAGCGAAGTACCCAAGGATACGATTGAGAGGCTGTTCCCTGTCGATGGCTTTCCGCTTTTGAGAATAGCAAACCGCTGAAGGTGAAGGTTTTGAGAAATGGAAGTTGGAACAAGGGATGAATCCAGGGACACGAGTTGATATGTTGCCCATATTCCACGTGAGTCTGTAACATGATATACCAATGGGTCATACCGATGAGCATGGAAGACGCACTAATAAAACTGAAAACCCCAGAAGGACTGCAAGTCAAGCCGAGTACAATGGTATTGGTGTCGCTGGCTGAACTTGCAATCGGTATCTCGCAAGTTCCGGCTAGAACGATTTTTTCTCCCAAGAGCACGAGTCGTACGTGCAAGGTCATGTAGGTCTGACAGCAAATGACGGCAACTTTGCTACACGCGTCCACATCATCCTGTATGAAACTACATGACCTGCGGGCGAAGACGAAAGTTTCCAAATGTTCGCGTTCCCCAGACCAGTCTAGCTGGTCTTGTGTTTCCACCTGCTCATTTGCAAGCGAGAGACATCCATTTTTTGAGACGAGTAATAGTGGTGCTGTATCATGACCTGTACCACATATTCGCACTGGCGGATCATCAACCTAGGACTGTGTCAGAAAAGTCACTAGGCCTCGAAAGAAAAGCGTACGACTACAACAGTCTTCTTACTTGCTGCAACGGTTGGACCGGAAAGACTTTGTTTTATTACCCAGATAGTACGCCAACGATTTGGTGTGGCGACATCTGGGGCCATTCCGATGGTTGCGTAGCTGATCACGGACTTGTTCCCGTTCTCCATGGCACACAGACTAAGAATAGGTGTTGAGAATGTGACATGTTCGCCAGTAGAATACGATGCCACGGCATGGAGGTTCTGGAGCTGTGATTGAGTTAGACATGACTACAAAACTTGAACGAAATGACACCACTGACGTCCCAGACGTGGATGCCATCTGCTTGTGCGACTACTGTAGCGTAGTCAGGAAATTCAGGGTTATAAGCAGCGTAAATGGCCTGGTGGTTTTGGAACTTTTGAGATGAAGTACTACCGAGAAAGAGTTGAAATGGCTCGCCGATGGTCGAGCTTGTCGAGGTCGACGCTGCCATCGGGACTGGTCAGCGTGGGAGTTTTTCGACTGCCCTTGAGCTGGCGGGCCGCGTCTCCTTGCAGCACTACTCATCAGTGTCCTCATCGTCGGGCACGGGTCGATAACATGGCCGAACCAGCAGCAAGGCAAGGCGCATCGCCAACTCCTCAGGAGGAGGTTAGCCCCTTCCGAAAGGTATTGGGCGCTGTCCAGGTGTGACATCTCCACGTATGCTTCCGATTCAGCCCTCAATGCCGCCTTGTGGTATAGCAAGCGCTCCTGATATGGGTCTTTTCACAGCTGGGTGAGTAAAATATGGCATGCGCTCAGGTCGATAGCTGAGACCTTTCGACGCAGTCATGAAATTTTTTGCACCTGCGCAACCTCAGACTCCTCCGGTCGCTTCTCCCGGAGGAGAAGCAGCCCCTTCAGTCGGTCAAGCGAACCCCTTTCTTCTCCCACCTCAGCAAGCCCATCTTGCGTGGGCACTAGGACAGCCACTCTCTATGCATGTTTACTTTTCGACTTCACCAAATGGTGACGTTTTTTCACGGCAGTGGACATCCGGATGGAGAGAGGATCAGGACAAGGACTTACCCTCTTTTGTATGGTCAAACATTACTTTTGGAGACTGGAACGACCACAGAACCGAACACTTTGACATCGCGCTACCCGAGGTACATAACCACCACCGTCTTGTATGTGTGGAAACTCATTCGATTCAGGCTGTTCAACGGAATACGTCTCTCTGGGCGGACGTCTTCCTTACGAAGGAGGGGGCAAGTCCGGACCCGTCAAATCCATCATTCGACCCCCACTCCGTACATCACATCCGTAAATGTGGGCCGATTTTTGTAAATCCCCCCGTAATGTCCATCTAACTTGATTTGTATCACAGTATTGACCAGGTATATACCAAGGGCCAAGTTACGCAAGGAGAAAAACTTATTGAGCCACTCTGATGACACACAAGAGGAAGAGGAGGTAGATATCTCCTTGTGTTGTCGCTCGGTTCATTCTAATTCGACTCCAAGGTTGTCGAGGAAGACGTGATTGTTTCACATTGGCATAGGGTACGCCACCGCCACTTGTTGACTATTATGCAACAAAGGAACTAATAGTAGTAGAACCTGACCTTAGCTCTCATTTCCGATGGGACCGCCCTTGCGTTTGACAAATTACCTCCGGTCATATCCGAACGTGAGCATCTATTATCCGTAGGCCAGACGATATTTATACCACAACAGATATCCACCTGGTCCCTGGTGCAAGGGATGCAACCGGAACGAAAGGGTTTTACAAGCCAATCGTCTTCCCGAATGATTTTTGGTTGCTACGGTCCCATCTTACGGAAATTAATACTACAACCCCTAGCGTTCCATTGCAAATAACGTTCCAGCCAATGTCGTACTTTAAATTTCAGCTCTTCGCGTCGATGACACATGGCTTCGATGAAGCGATAAAGCATCAAGGCGGTGGTACTGGCGCAGAATTGGATGAAGTGAAGAGGATGTTGCTGGAGACTAATCCATGGTTCCTTGGGCTAACCGCACTTGTTAGCATCTTGCACACAGTGTGAGTTTGACTAAAATTGATGCCTGCTAGCGCTGACCGATGCAGATTCGAGATGCTCGCATTCAAATCTGATGTGTCGCACTGGCGTCAACAGAAAGAACTCGTGGGGGTGTCTGTCAGGTAAGCCTGCGAGACAGTGTATTACCTTCGCTCTGACTGTATTCTTCGACCCTGCAGAACGGTACGCACATCGCCTGCATATGAGGGACTCGTGCCCGTATTATCCATCTGATATATTGCTTCTAGATTATCACCAACGTGTTTGTCCAGATTGTAATTCTCCTGTACCTCATCGACAATAACACGGACACGAGTTGGATGATTCTTCTCGGCTCTGGAATGGGTGTTGTTATCGAAGCTTGGAAGGCGAGTCGTGTTACGCAAACGACTATCGCACATGTGCTGACACCACGAGTCAGATCACAAAAGCAGTTGATATCAGTGTCGCGCCCACACCCGCTGGATCGGTGTTCCCCTATATGCTGAGTATTAAAGGTAGGGCTTCGGACATGTCTTTGATGAGGGTTGGTGTGTTACAAATAACATAATCAGATAAGCATGTCCTTAGCGAGGATGAAAGGAAGACACAGGAGTGAGTGGGCCGGAGATGGATGTTAAGGAATACCTGACGCTGACCAGGGACCTTTCAGATACGACAAACTTGCGTTCCGATATGTATCCTATGTGGCGATTCCGTTACTCGCGGCATATAGCGTCTACTCGCTTATGTACCAGACACACAGGGGTTGGTACAGCTATATCATCTCGACGCTAACTTCTTTTGTGTACATGTTTGGATTTGTGAGTTGGACTGTTCACGTCGGCAAGGACTTGCTAACGACAATCAATTGTGCAAGGCACAACTAATACCCCAACTTATCATCAATTATAAGCTGAAGGTCTGTCGATACTATATCTGCTGATTGTGGCCTCTTACCGGTGAACCTGGGCAGAGCGTTGCTCATATGCCAATGAAGGCCATGGTGTATAAGACACTGTCGACGGTAGTGGACGATCTGTTCGCGTAAGCGTGCACTGTCACTGTGATGGAGCACGGAATTCACACGACGACACGGCAGATTTTGTATCAAGATGCCAACACTCCATCGGCTCGCGTGCTTCCGGGACGACCTTGTGTTCTTGGTATTCTTATACCAGGTATTTGATTGTACTATCTATGGTACATAGCACCGGTCTAACGTAGGCTGTGTCTCCACAGCGGTGGATATACCGCATCGATCCCAAGCGGGTGAATGAATATGGTCAGGTGATGGTTGAAGGTGCCGTCAAGGCTGACGGCAACGAGGAAACGAAGAAGGACAAGTAGCGAACGCGACGCCCAGTCGGAATAGGGGGATGAGTCTGAGAATTTGGGCAAAGATGGCCCGAGCAGTTTGGGTGCTGCGCTGTCTGTACCTGGGCGTTAGTGGTCGAGATGGAGCCATATAGAGCCGTTGTGCGAAAAAGGAAATTCTGAGAATGTCGGAAATTGTGAACAATTTGTGAATTTCAGGTAAAAGCATGACCGTGGAAAAATGGTACACATATATCTCCTTTTTTGGAATGCGAAACATGCACGGCACCGGACATTCATCTAATCCGCTGCTGGATCTTGTCTACACTGCTAAACGCTGGCCGTCCCCTCCTTCCTTTTTTCCCTCCACCACCACAGTCCTCACAATGACGGACATGCCCAAGGACCAACCCTCAAGGGCTTGCAAGTGTCTCAATGTTCGCATATGGCCGCTCCCTCACCCGGAAAAACCTCCCACTTTTCTCATGCCTGCCGCTGGTGACGCGGAGTATGCACTCACATACGTCGGTGAGCGGGGCATCTTCATTGTAGGTCACAACCATACTCTACCTTTTTTTTTCCTCAACTCACTGTTTCTTTTTCCTTTTTTCCTATTTCTCTTTAGACCCATCCTCAAGTCACGATGAGGACGAGGAAAATAGGCCCGTCCATCGCGGACTCGTCTCGATCCATCCGATTTACAACGCTCACTTGTTTACTCTGTCAGACGGTTGCGTATCGTGTCCAGCAGCTCGTGGCATCTGACGTAGATCGTCAAGAAGGCCCATTGCTCCCCACTCCCGACTGGGTGGAACAGGAGACTCTCCTGAGCAGCTGTGGATGGATTGAGGTACACAAGGACTGTCTTGTGAGTGTCCCGTTCGGTTCCTGCCCTCCTTCAGTACATTAGCCCGTGCAACATCACAGCTTGTTTGTGGTTCTATCCGTCCTTTTTATACGTGTGTGAGACCGTTGGCGTTCTGCTTTATCCCCCAACGACGCGTGTTTTTCTTTGGAGGTTGATCGCTGGTGATGTTGACTCACAAACACTTGCCATCGTTTTAGCTTGCCGAGGACCTTACGCGACTGACATCCTCTTCTACGTATTCGTCTATCTTTGGGATCGCCTTACCTCAAAGCGCAACGGCGATACCGACTCAACCAGTCCCTCCATGTACTCAAGAGTCACGTGCTCAGACGAGCGCCACGGCGGGGCCTTTCTTGTACAACCTGAAGCCACTCTTCCCTCCAGCACCTTTCGTGCCCTCTCATCCCGTCTTTGCTCATCTATCGTCGATCGCTGTGAAGGCTTCCGAGCATCTCAGATCGTTGGCAGAGGAGCAAATAGCGGCCATTGTTCGAGACAAGTTTGCAGAACTGGAGAATGCGAACGACGCGCTGCGACGCGATGTGGAGAAGCTTTGGCGGCAATTTGTGGAGAATTTGAGTGCGGTGGAGAAGCAAGTTGGACCCAAAGCCACAGAGACGAGGACTTGGGACAACTCACGTGGTTTGTCATTATCCATATCGGGATTGTCTGGGGCGCCCCTGGTCTCCATCCGAAATTTTGTGCCGACTCCGAGTACTGCTCCCCGATTTTTGTCTCCTTCGTCCTCCCTTCCCAGAGTGTCCTCTCTTTCAGCATCATTGGCGACCTCTGGACTCCATCATATCCGCATGGCCTCGCAATCGGCTGAGACGCACGAACGTTCACCACCCCCGTACTCATCGCACCCCTCCTCGCTTGGTTCCGCGGAGGGCTCGATGTCGTCATCGCTCGCACCTTCCCCAGAATTATCTCCGCGCACGGGTAGTGATAGCATCATGCAGCCTTTTAGGCGGAGCATGGACGAAGCGAGGGATACGGCCACCAGCTTTAGATACTTCACGATCCTGGAAGCGGACGTCACTCGTGCACGTCAGCAGCAGGCTGCTTCTCTGCCGAACCCCAGAAACGAAGGCACTTCCAGATCGCCCAAAGAAAATGGTGATTCGAATGCCGCGAAAGCAGCCTCGCCAACCAGAGCAGCGATACAAGTTGATGCACACTCGCCGGAGAACTCCGATCATGGTGTGGTATCGCCTATGGACGGAACACCACGAAGGAGAAAGGTCAAGTTCGACATCAAAGCCGAGGCTTTCGGGGCTGAGGAAGCGAGTTTGGGGGCCGGTAGGGAACGTGCAGGGAATGAAGGTCAGGATTGTTGACCTTGTCTTTTGCTGCGGGGGACTGACGACCTCCGTAGAAATGATATTTGACCTAGAGTATGGAATCGGTGATCCCGATCCTTCACATACGGTTCCCACCCTTCCATTCGTCGACAATGCTCAGACACGCCGCCGGGGACGGTACCGCATCGGGGGCCTTGGTGCTTTGCCAGCATCACTGTCTTCCCTCCGCCCTCTGTCACTTCCAGCTTATTCCGTCCTCCATTCCACAACCACTGTGGAGCCAGTGAATAGTGAATCAAATAGCGATGTTTCACACACCACATCGTCCGTCCTATTGATACAAGATGCCCAGTCCAAATACCCTGAACAATTCGATCCGCGAGAAGAAGAGATACTGAAATTGGTCGCAGCAAACACCCCAAGTCATAGAGCCGCGTGGAAACGAAATAGTAAGGCATGGCAACTGTTTGTGAGCAGACGGCGGAATAGTGCCTCTGGAGCACTAATACCAGAGGAGACTGAGGCTGCCTCTGGACGAGCGGCAGATGATACAGATGACGGTGACTGGGGTAGTTCCAGGGGTGAGTTTTGCGGGTTTATGTTGATGATGTTGGGCTCATGAAGCACAGATGTGCGATGGTCTCTGGGAGATGCCGGATTCCCTGCTTCGTTGCCCATTGATATCGGTCCATTATCTCGTCAGAGAGAGCCATTGTCGCTGGCGTCATATCAGCCCAAAACTTCTCTCTCAGACCGAGCGGGGATGGTAGTTCCTACATTACCGGACGGTCGACGATCTGCATCGTCAGCCACTCTACGCAGGGCTTCGTATGCGGAACGAGATCGCTCCAGAGCCATCGATCCTGGTGCGCTCGACTTTATCGCAGGGGACGGAGAAGACGCGGAGGAAGATGAGAATGATGAAGAGCCCGGCCAACCAAGGGCCGCGGACGAAGGACGAGGGAGACAGCATGCGTTCAAGATCCTCGAGGCTCGAAGTAAGGTTCCTGAAGCGGGCATGTGGATGAGTCTTGCATAACTCCCTTGACGGCTTGCATTTCTTTTTCTCTCTCACTAATATGGCGCCGGTCGTGGCTGCAGTGTACGCGTTTTGATTTTCTCCTTTTACATTATTCTATCAATAATACCGTAGGTTTTGTGCTTCATGTAGCATCGCCGTTGCAATTGTTGAGTACTTACCCTTGCACGCTGACATTATTCTATGCATGTCAAAGTAGGACCAGCAGCTAGCCTAACTTCGGATTTGCTTTTCATCAGGAAAGGGAACCTGCCTATCTCCCACTACTATTCCTTTTCCAGGGTGCCCATGATTCCTGAGCCAATGCTCGGCTGAAAACCCTCATTGATATCGACTTCCTGAATGAGTTGGCGAGCGGCCCTGCAATGCTGGGATTCAGTGGGGTCAGCCCCTAACTTCCTTTCTTTCTTGCAGTCCTGCACTCCCAATCATGGTTAGAATCGTCAAGCCCTTGCGTCACGAACCCTGTACTGGGAACTTGAGACGCCACCCATCAAGGGACCCATTCCCCGCCCCGCAACGGCGTAGAAACTTGTCGAAGAGATATGCTGCTTTCTATCCCCTCGTCCGCGCCACCCCGGGTTGTTGCATTAGCAAAGATGAGTTGTTCTCCTTGTACGTTTCCCTGCTTGGAAAGGGGCCTTGTCGAAAGTGGACATCGACACGCCACTCAAGATCTCGGCATATTGCAAACGTAGCAACAGTGGTACTCTTTTGTCATCTAGGGCAGCCTTGACAGGACAAAGAGAACGTGACAGGGGTACCGGCAAAAGCACCCACCTATGC
>JBBPJS010001635.1:0-10187 GCA_038088835.1 Singerocomus rubriflavus
CCTCGCACTCCTTACGCAGCATTACTGGTGGCCTGGAATGGCCATTGCCGCGCGTAACTACATTCGTCACTGTGTTCCTTGTCAGGCTAACAAGGCTAACACTCACCCCACAACCCCTCCACTGCAGCCCATCCCGTCTCAATCCACGCGTCCTTTCCAGCAGGTCAGCGTGGATCTCATCACTGACCTCCCGCTCGCACAGGGCTTTGACAGTCTCATGGTCGTGGTCGACCATGGCCTTACGAAGGGGGTAATTCTCTGCCCTACCAAGAAAACCGCCACCGCCGCCGACATCGCCACTCTCTTTTTCAACTCCGTGTACAAGAGATTCGGCCTCTACGACAAAATCATCTCAGATCGAGGGCCGCAATTCGCATCAAACTTTGCACGAGCCCTCGGTACCCTCCTCAAATACGATCTGGCACTCTCTACAGCGTACCATCCGCAGACGGACGGCCAGACAGAACGAGTCAACCAGGAGGTAGAGACCTACCTACGGATCTACTGTGGCAACCACCCAACCAGCTGGGTAGAAAACATCGTCCACGCCGAATTTGCGCACAACCATCGTCCGCACTCGGTAACAGGGAAATCCCCTTTCTTCCTCCTTATGGGTTTCGAACCCAAACCTCTCCCTGATATACCCCTGACCTCGGATAACCCCTCAGCTGACGAACGTGTCAGAAACATGATTGAGGCCCGCAATGAAGCTAACGCCTCCCACGACCTTGCCCGCATGCGTATGCAGAACCGCAGTACGCGCGCATACAAACCCTTCCGGAAAGGCGACCAAGTATGGCTTGAAGCCACTAACCTTAAACGACAGGTGGCGAATCCTAAATTCGCACCTAAACGAGAAGGACCGTTTACGGTCACCGACGTCATTTCCCCTGTCGTATTCAAACTGCGACTCCCCAAAACCTGGAAGATTCATCCCGTCTTCCACGCCTCCCTTTTGTCTCCGTATAGAACTGACGGAACAAACCCAGTACCACCACCTCCAGAATTGATAGGAGGAGAGGAAGAATTCGAAATAGAACGGATCTGGAAGCATCGCGGCAAGCCGTCCGCCCGCTCGTTCCTGATCCGCTGGAAAGGCTACGGCCCAGAAGATGACTCATGGGTCCAGGAAAAGGAGCTGTCTCACGCCCGACAACTCCTCACAGACTATAAGAGACGACACCGTCTCTAGAAACCTCAGAAACCACTCTCTTCCACCCCCCACCACGTTCTACAACCTCGCCCTACGTTTTGCATCCATGACTCTCAATGCCACGTCTCAGAACCCGACGTCACGACCGGAGACTCCCCAGCCTAGAGCTGGTCCTGATACGTCGTCATTACCTCTTTCTTTTTCACCGCGTTCTCCTTCTCCAACCCTCCTGTCGTCGTATCAGACGACAGAGAATGCTTCTATTGATCCTGCTGTTACTTCTGCTCCACGAAGCGGAACCCTTTCCGTAGACTTACCCCTTTACGCCCATAGAATGCGTGCTGGTCAGCACGACGTCAACTATGCCCTCCGCCTCCGCGCCTTTACCCAGGACGCGCGCCTCACGGTCCCTATCGAAGCCCACCTCGATATGGGATCCCCTTTACACTCCCTGTACACCGCATTCCTCGCCCTGCAACGTCTCCGCATGGGCTCATCCCGCACCCACAACAACGCCAACGCCATGTGCGCATTCCTTACGTCGGTCATGAGCTCAGTCGCCGTCTCCCTCGAAAACTCTCTCCTCGAGATGGCCTACCAAATGGAGTTTGGAGAATTCCTCGACGGGCTTGACGAATACCTGCGCAACTTAGCCAGCGCAGATCCAGAGGAGTCGGCTACGTCCCCTACCCCCACTCTTAACGACGAAACGTTGACCTTTGACGAGCTAATGATAGTGGAACGACTAGAAACTTATTGGACCGGCGCACAAGGACGCGTAACCCTTCCCCCCTCGCACCCTCGCTACAACGAGGCATGCTTCCAATGTCACCGCCTTGGGCACGTTCGCATCAACTGCCCCGTCTACCAGTGTCCGTTCTGCATGCTCTGGCGACCGGGCCACACCCAAGAAAGATGTATGCTCCGCCGCTCCACCATTCTCCCCGTTGACCGCACCACTACTCGTTCCCCTGTCCAATCCTCGTCCACGTCGTCTCACGACTCCTCCAATCCTTCGTCCCTCTCCCACTCCCCTGTCCGACGTACCCGCCGCCACCGCGGCCGTCCACGCAACGGACCCCGTCCCGCACCATTGCGCGTACCACCTCCTCGTTTCATAGATACCCCCGCAGACCGTCACGCCACCGAAGATTACGGTGACGACATCTACGACGATGTCGCATACAGCAACATGACCGGCTCTCCCGTCAACGAGTCGGCATCCTATAGTTGGGCATAGAAGACTCGTGCGGACACTCGCAGGCTAAACGGGGGGTAATGTTACACTTTTTCTCCTCACTTCGTTACATGCACTACGCTCTACCCTAGACTATGCGGCACCAATGTGCCAACCTTTGTTCCTTCCTTCTTTCGTCTCGGATGCCGACCCGTTCACTCAACCCTTCGCCCAGCTGTGCTTCTCCTTCTGCTCTTCACCTCTACGCACAGTATGGTTCACTTCCGTCGGCATTCCTCTTCCTTTATTTTCCATAACCTTGTCATAGCCTTACCCTCGCTCCCTTTACGCCATTGGTTACCATAACCATGGGAGCTCGCGTTATGCTATTGGCTACCCTTACCTTGGTACTCTCTCACGATCCCTTTTCGCCATTGGCTGCCGTTGCTGCGGCAGCTCTACTTACGCTATTGGTTACCGTTACTTGGGTGTACTCTCACACCTGCCCTTAACCAGGGTTAGGGGTTGCCTACGAGTATAAGTACACGTCCTCGTACTACAATACCTTAGCTTTCGTCTCCCTTGCACTTCATTAGTACTAGGCCCCTTGTCCAAATCTACCGCTTTACTCATCGCGGTCGTCGTTCTCCTCGTCCACCTCGTCGTTACGACAGGCAGTCCACTCGTCCACCTCGTCCTCGTGACAGGCAGTCCTTGACCTTAGTCCACCGACTAAGGATACCCTAGACCCCAATCTAGGGGTAACCCTTGACGGAGTGCTCTACGCTAAGCCCTCCTACCCTTCGTACTTGACACCTTGACCCGGCCTAGTCTTTCAAGGGCTACACGTTGACCTACCCGGCCAACGCGTAACACATCCCTCTTCATTGATATGAAATTGGACTATACTAGTGAGAATCCCTTAAGTGGTCTTATATACATTGAGTACAATGGTTCAATGATGAAGAGTGAAGAGGAGAGTAACCCTTATGACCTCACTTCCTATAAAGGACAAGTAATCAAGTGGATTAGGCTAAGAGATGACAGCCAAAAACAGTCCCTTTATATACTACAAGAGTTTGTGCACAGACCAAGTGATGTCATAAATAAGGTGTGAAAAGGAAGCATACCTCATGTCCATCAAATGGAAGAGAAGAGACAGAGATTAAAAGAAGAGAAGAGAAGCAAGCGGAAATGAAAAGAAGCTTCTCACAAAATGGAAATAAAAGATAAGGGTCTGAATCTCAACATGAGATTTCCTGTAGGCATGACATTATCATGACATCATAGGTCTAGACCTGATCATGTGATCAATCAGGTGACAAGTCACATGACCTAATCATGTGATGCTGGAAGATAAGATAAGATAAAGAAAAAGAAAGAAATCATACAAATCCAATGCAAAGTTTGTAACACTTTCTGTTACAAACTTTCCTTTGAACTTGTACAATTTCTTTCTTTCTTGTTATCTTATCTTATCTTTCAGCATCACATGACTAGGTCACATGACTTGTCACCTGATTGATCACATGATTGATCCAGACCTATGATGTTATCAATGATGTCATGCCTACAGAAAACCTCATGTTAAGATCCAGGCTCTTATTTTTCATTTCCATCTTGTGAGAAGCTTCTTTTCATTTCTGTTGCTTCTCTTCTCTTCTTTTAATCTCTGTCTCTTCTCTTTCATTTGATGGACATGAGGTGTGCTTCCTTTTCACACCTTATCTATGACATCATTTGGTCTGTGCACATTTCTTGTACATATATAAAGGGACTGTCTTTGGCTGTTGTCCTTTAGCCTAATCCATTTGATTACTTGTCACATCTAGTGAAGTGAGACCTAGGGATTAACCTTTTCACTACTCTTTTCCTATTGTACCATCGTATCATCATACCACAAAACCACTTAAGGAATCTATCAAAAGTTCATGCTTGATTTAGTCCAGTTTCATAACACTTGGATTAGGCTACTTACCTTGCCTGGTCTTTAACCAATCTAGTATCTAACCCTTAGGCACCTCCTCTCTTCTACTGAATCCCATCCCCTTTTTCCAATGATTTCAACAACCATCCTGTGCAATGTACCAGTTAGGAGTTACTAGAAAACTACCCTAACCTTTTAGATCAACAATTCAAACCAAGATTTCTGTCTCCACCTTCCTTACAGTATCCACTGTCCTGAAGAGCCACTTCTGAGATAGAAGACTATCTTGAAAATGAAGAGGATCTTCACCCCACTGATAAAGACCAGATAAGACATCTGCATCTTGAAGAACCTATGAACCACAATGCTTGGATTCGTTGGGTGCAAGGTACTCAATTTAGACAGGCTGCATTCACATTTTTTGTAGAAAGAGAACAAGCAAGACTTACCAATACAGTAGTTGATCTTGAGATCCAGTTGTCCACAGTAAAGGCCTTAAAAGAGAAGAAGAATAGGCTGTGACACCAGATTGAAACTCTAAAGGCAAAAAAGTGTTTCCCTTCTAGAAAGTCTTACCAGTTATATAGCTGCAATGTATCTAAGATTGAGTAGACCTTGAAAGATAGATCTAGGAGATCAAATACTTTGAATATACACCACATCTTTCTCACAGTTTTGAGACTTTGAAGGATATGATCTAGACAGATCAAATTCTCCTACACCTTCTGCTTTAGAACTTGAACAATCAATATATCAAGACCCTATACCACCCAAGATGTCAGCCAAACAACAGCTTGTTGATATTCTGGTGCAACTCACAGCCATTATGGCTAATATGAACTCTACCCACACACAGAAAGATGTCACAAAGAAAATTGCTAATCCTAGCAATTGAGATGGGAAGCGTGACACCTACAAACTGTGGATGACCAAGATAGACTTATGGCAAGGAATGCAATAATGGAGTACTGATAAACTCTGTGTTGTTGCCATTCTTTCATGACTGGAAGGAACCAAGGCACAATTATTCACATAGCTCAAACTAGAAGAATATGAAGAGCTAGAAAAGAAACCTTGCTTGAATAAAGAAGGAAACACTCTTGTAGGGTTTCCCCAAGGAGATTTAGCATGGCCAATGATGAAAGGACTAAAGAAAGAGTTCAGTTATTACTTCCAGATTGATTCCTTGACTCATGAACAATTGTTAAAGTTGAAACAATTGACACAAGGTGGATGAAACACCTTCAAATGGCTCAGTCAGTTTGAGTTGTTGGCTAAAGAAGCTGAAATATCTGATAACCATGCCCTTACTCTGTTGAAGCAACTAGTGGACAGATCAATCTATCATCAAATCAATCTACAAGACTCTGATGCATTTTATGATGACTTTAAGGATCTGGTAAAGAAAATAGAGCTTGCATTTGAAAAGGAGAAAAAGGAATGTGGAAGTTTCTCTACATTTCATTCCCCCCAATCTACAGTGTGACCCCCATTTGTAAGACCCCCATTTACACCTCACCTCTATAATCCAGCTGCATGCCCCCCTGCAGCTAATTCAAAGTTCACAGCCATAGGAACACAACCAGGAAAAGAAGCTTCCATGGATATAGGTGCTCAGCAAACTTGCCCTATTACCAATCAGGATTCTCAATGATTCCCATTAAAGAATCCAACCAACCCAAACATGCAGTGTTACAACTGCAATGGACTAGGTCACATAGCATGAGACTGCAAGTTACCAAAAAGATTTCTGGTATGACAATAGAGAACTTACAATCAATGGGGAGAATATATACCCCCACAAGATTATGTCAACAATTATATGATGGGAACAGAGTTCTCACAACAACCAGATGCAAACAGGTGACATGCAGCACAATTGTATAATATGCAGGACTCTGCTGCCATGGCTGCTTAAGCAATCTCCTCTCCTCAAATCATGATGTCACATGTGCAATACATCACAAAAGAGGCCGAAGCTTATTGGCAAGACAAGATAGGTGCAGAGATGAAAGCCAAGCAAGCTGAAAATGTCTCTTTAAACTAGCCTGGACCAAAGTAAATAGAGGTAACTTTGGTCAAAGGACAATTTGTTTACCTGATTCTGTTACAACTAATATATCTTCAGACTTTGATAGTTCTGAATTGGATAGTGCAATCAAATGTGCTTTTGGAATTTCTGTAAAGGCATCTCCCACAAGCATGGCACTGGAAAAGAAACATAGTGTACTTAATTCCTTTATAAGGTCAGTTCATATTAACTCTATAAATTATAAGTCCCCTACAAAAAATAGCAAAACCCTTGCTCATTATGGAGAGTTTAACATCTCATGCAATATCAATTTAATATATCAAGGACAAGATTGTCTAGTAGCACTCAAAGCTCTTCTCAACTCTGGAGCCTGCAATACATTCATTGATTCATGAGTTGTGGATTAATATCAACTTGATAAGAAACCTTTGGCTCATCCTCTAGAAGCCATTAATGCAGATGGCTCTGTTAACCTAAAAGGCACACTATGACACTATGACACTATTACTATAACCTTGCAGAGACACATAGAAATGCTAGATGCATTAGTATCTACTTTAGAAACACATCAACTAATTATTACATATGATTGATTAGTGTTATATCCTGCATTTCAAGTCAACACTGGTACCTTCATACCACCTCTGGTCCATATCTCCTCCATCCTCCTGTACCTACTCCATTTGGACTTGTATTTAGTGTTCTTCCCTGACTCTGTTCCTGTTATGTTCTCCTATGTCACTCATACCTTATATTCCATTTCTTGCTTAGTTAGAACTCTGATACTGGTGCTCACTTATGAGCACAGCTCCAAGGCTGCGCTTCAGCATAGTCTTACCTCTGACTCCTCCAGTACATACTGTAACCCAACTCTGGACTTAGTCATCTGAGTCCCTCTGTATATAAACTCCATAGTTACATCTTGTACACTTCAGTTTGAATATTGACATAACCTGACACTCTCCCCACTCATCCCCTAAAGTCATTGATCAACTTCTTCTAATTACCCCTCTGACCTCTGACCTCTGACCCTTCATAAATTTGGGACAACCAGATCCTGTGCAAGAGTGCACCACATAAGATGAAGCCAAGTCCCATCTAAACCCTTCAACTCTGAATCTTCAGAGTTCCCCTTGGAGCAGTGTCCAAATGAGTTTAACAGTTAGCAAGACACAACCTAGAAATCGATTGGGTTAACAAAACTATCTCTTTTTCCCAATGCACCCCTTATTGTCAACAGTATAAACTAATGACCACTTCAATCCATACCATCACAAAGGAAGAAGAAATTGAACTAAAGAAAGCTGTACCAGAAGCATATCACTGTTAAACTTGTTCGGATGCTGCTCTGAGGGGAACTCTGAAGGTTCAGAGTTGAAGGGTTCAGATGGGACTTGGCTTCACCTTATATGGTGTGCCCTTGCATAGGATCCAGTTGTCCTGAATTTATGGAGGGTTGGAGGTCAGAGGTCAGAGGAGTAATTAGGAGAAGTTAATCAATGACTTTAGGGGACAAGTAGGGAGAGTGTCAGATTATGTCAATATTCAAACTGAAGTGTACAAGATGTAACTACAGAGTTTATATACAGAGGGACTCAGATGACTAAGTCTGGAGTCGGGTTACAGTATGTACTGAAGGGGTCAGAGGTAAGACTATGCTGGAGTGCAGCCTCAGAGCTGTGCTTCTAAATGAGCACCGGTATTGGAGTTCTAACTAAGCAAGAAATGGAATATAAGATATGAGTGACATAGGAGAATGTAATAGGGACAGAGTCAGGGAGGAACACTAAGTACAAGTCTAAATGGAGTAGGTACAGGAGGACAGAGAAGAGATGGATCGGAGGTGGTATGAAGGTACTGGAGTTGACTTGAAATGCGGAATATGATAATATCCCCCTCTTAGGCCTAAACCCTTGAAGGCCACTGAGGATCACATGACTCCATTGATTGCAGAGTCTAAAAAAACTAACTGGCAGGGTGGGATGTTACCTGCATAGTATAAAGTCTGGATGATCTATGGATAACTTCTTAGAAAACAACCACCATGTCCAACTTTGCAGACATCAAGATGTGAAGCAATGAGCAATTGGTGTCACATTTTTTCTTTCTCTTCCTCTTTTTCTGCACTACTAGTAACCTTGCAGGTTACTATGACTACATCTATGAGACACCACTAGGTGTCAATACACTTTTATCTCTCGTCTCAAACCCCAAATGCTGACACATCCATTTCCATTCACACATCATAGCCTGTGCTTCTCTATTCTGCTTTTCCTTTCCATGCATAGCTTGATTCCCATTTTGTCAGCATTCCCCTTTACTTGGTGCACAATTTATGCCATAGGTTACCGATCTTTCAGGCAGTTCACATATCTACCCTCAAGCATGGTCTGTGTGCACAGACATACCTATAAATACTCAACACCTACTATACTATATGTTAGCTTTTGTCTTCCTTATACTACCATGTACACTGTTGCAGAACTAAAAAGTTCTGTCTACTCTGCCAACAAACCTAACCAATCTGGCAGATAACCAGAGAATGAACAATGAATCTGTATGAGATAGATGTCCAGAAAGAAGAGTGCTGGACAGCAGGGATGAGGGATACAGGATAAGGAGAGGACTGAGTCGGGATGTCTTCATAGATAAACTCCAGGACTACTCTTGCAAGTCCTTGATAACCACTAGACTATTGCACTAGGGTTCTGTCTTCCTCCTAACACTACAATCTATCATATGTAGTGTAATCATGTTTGGCTCTTGGGGTGAGAGTTCTGAGCCTTGGGTAATCGTGTGGCTGATTCCAGGTTGCCATTCTTAAGAACAAGGGTGGTGTCACCATAGATACATGGGTATGTTCTATGCCCCAATATATGTTTCAACAAGAAGTGCTGTGTTACTTATGGCTTAAATATCTGTGAGTTCTGGGTACAAAATATGATAAGATCCTTCAGCAGTGAGAGCTTCTCAGAATCACAGGTATAACATCAAGGATGATATGATGATGTCCTTGTCATGTGATCTTTGATAGTTTCTGGTTCAGTTCTTGGGATAATAAATGTCTTCTGTACTTGCAAAGGTTCTGGATTCTGAACTAGCCAAGGTATGAGTTTGCTAGCTTGCCATAACATTGGTGGTTTGGTGATGCTAGGATCAATGAATGATGGAATGATAAGGAGGGGAGGGAAGGGTTTAGCTTTATCTCCAGATGTCTCACTTCTAAGGCCTCAATAAAAAGGGGCTAGGCAAATAACATCCTTTACTCGAACTGTTGTCACTAGGCCACCTTGATAGGCAGGGTAGGACGCAAGGAAACAAGTGGATTAGGCTAGGGGAACAGCCTGTACTCATAATCCCACTATTTATATGTTACAGGAATGTGCACAGACCAAGCTGTGACTAGGGTCTAGGGTATACACTATTAATGCTATAGGCTAGTAAGATAAAGGGAAGAGTCCATGAGAAAAACATTAGGCACTTCATTTATCAGAATGGAAGAGCAGAGATGAAGATGCAGAAAATAGGGAAAAGGGGATGATTGATCACAAGATGTGATGATTAGGAAGGGAGATCATGGCAGAGATCCATCTAGGATCTTGCAGGGTCATGATTAAGATACAATCTCGATTGGTGATCATACTAATCAAAGGGAACGACAGATATGAGGAAGGTGAGGTGATTGGGAATGGAAGGGTGATTGGTGATGTCGTGATGGTGTGAAAGAAAAGGAATGTGAGATGTGAAGATGTGACAGGGTGAAGGCATAAAGATGTGAAAGGAACAAGAGAGGTCATGTGATCATAAAGTGCAACCAGTGCACTAGGAAAAGTTATGAAGGTCATAATATGAGTGCCTAACACAAAGTAGCACAAGTATTTGTGTGATGTCATAACAG
>JBBPJS010001636.1:0-10185 GCA_038088835.1 Singerocomus rubriflavus
CCACCCGCCTCGTCACCATCCATAACTTCGGTCTGGGGTTGAGACTGTTGCTGTGGTTGGGTTTGCTGCTGTGGTTGCTGTTGCTGCTGAGGAACATCGGTTCGTGCAGCGATGAGTGCACGAAGGAATGTGCTGTACAGTGCGGGGGTATGGTGGGAGTTGATAGCAATATCACCGAAAACTGTAGCAATGTCTTTCACGAGATCGATGATTTTCTGTTGTTCGTTTTGGATATATTGTTGAAACTCTGGCCGTATGAGCTGGAAAGATGACTCAGACAACATAACTGTCTTGTCGACACGCACATACCTTGAGCAAACTCAGGACGGCATACGACAAAAACACAAAGTGCGAGTCTGGCGAATATCTGAGAAAGTCTCGTGGTGCAAGTTCGTCGCGTGCAATGACGGCAACTGCTGTGGCTGAGGTGTGGCACTTCGAGAAGAAGTAGGGTATATCGACGGTCGAACGTTCAATGGCATTCTGAAGTCCGAAAGAATGTAGGACCAGTAAGTAGTAATGGAAGTAAAACATCATCATTGTGGAGGTATGGTCCTTGAGAGCCTCATCATCTACCGTCATAATAAAGCAATGAGATAGGCAATACGGTAATAAAAACGCTCACCCGTCGTGACCGTACAAGAGTTCGTCCATTCATCCAGTCGGACTACAATCTGTTGTTCAAAAGCTTTTATTACCAACAGGTAGTCGCAGTCCGTTTGGAGACCGGACGGAGTATTGAGACCAGAGTATAATAGATCCAAACTACGAGACACAATACGCTGGAGTTCCTGGGAGGCGACTTCAATGCACTGGCCAAGCAAAAAAATGGATAATCGGACTCACAACATAGTTCGCAAGCGCTCGATCACTGAGTGTACTTGTTGGGGAGTTGATCCATTGAAGGACATTGCGTATAATAAGACTACAAAGGAGGTAATCAACTCGATCAGGTCACTCATGTGTCTAGTCGAAATACCCACTCTTCCCGTATCGAATGGGGTTTGCCCATCTGAGCGCTTGTACTCCTGTCGAGTGCAAAGCACAGAAGCCATGTACGCTCGCGATTGTGTACTTCCTTATCGCGCGTACGACCTTCCGCAGTATCTTGGCTTGCCACCGCCGTCTTGCGATGCAGATTCAAATCAGTCGCCATTCTTCCGGTTTGGGTCAGAAAAGGGTATATAGCACAACAGAAGGGACACTGACCGGATAGCCATCCCCAGTAGTAACCATGTTTTGTCGTACTCGTATCGCTCAACGGCACCACATCCCCATAACGTGAGTAAGAGATAAGCCTGCACAATTTCAAGAGATTTGTAGCCTCGAGCAGGTACACTGAAGGCAAGCTTTTGTGCAAGCTCTGCAAGTTGTGAGTGAAGCTCTGGGCGATGCGTGTAGAACTTGGAGGCGATAGCGCAGACTATGGAATTGGGTGAAACTTGCTTCTCGGGAAGCAGGGAAAGAACGACATACTCGATGTCAGCAAGAACGGAGATCTCGAACAAACAAGGGACGGTGTATGAAATTCTTGATCCAAGAGATGACAATGCATCTGTCAGGGCATTAGCTGTGTATCGATCATATTATCACACCAAGACCAACATTCATGTGGTTAAAGTAACTGACAAAGGTTCAAAGTTGAATTTGGAGAAGCGAGCACGAAAGAATGTAGGGCACTCACATTTTGAATAAATCAACGACCTCTTCAGTGCTCACAAAGTTTAGCATCTCGGGCTGTATTTGTCTCTCGATATATAGCCGTCTGAGCGGTAAGATTGATATCGGACCTGAAGAGGATGAGTGACGGGCATAACTCTGCGGCGAAGGATAGTGAAACCTGGTCTGAAGTAGTTATCACTCGCGACACCGAGCCGACGGTCCGAGTCAACATCGGTTGAACGGGCAGTAAAAGATGTTGTAATCCCATGTGCTCTCCGATTTGCCAAACTCGCTTCCGCGAGCAATCCCAAGGGGTTCAACGCATTATCGGGAAGGGAGTGTAATTTGGGAGAAGCGGAAGAGAGGGTAGCGCTCTGAGTGGGATAATTTTGTTGTGGGGGAGGGGAAGGGGATTGCAGAAGCGCTTGGGTTTGAGCCACTTGAACCACTGGAGATGGTGAACGGGAAATCATGCCGGAGGCCATGCTCGGATTTCCGATGGATCTAAGTACAGTGTCTAGAGTTCGTTCCATTTTCCGAAGGGACCTTGTCAGGAGTTCATGTTTTCTTGGGCTTGAGTTTGAGCGGTGAATATTTCACGAGGAATGAATGGCTGACGGGCTCACTTGGATGGACGTTTTCCACGATTAGACTCCTCGAAGATACATTCGTGATTGCCAGCGAGACAACGCTTGCAGGGCGGGCCCTGCTCCGCACCGACACATTTCATTTTAAGGCGGCGACAGACGGTACATGCACTAAAGGAAGAAAATGAGGGGTGAGGTGAGTGGGGAATGGGATGATCTCACCGAGCGCCTCTGGTTGACTTTGGCTTGGATTCGTCCTTTTCGGCTGCAGGACTAGGACCATCTGTGGAGGCATCACTGCGGGCCTTCTTTCTGGTGGGGTCGCCGATGCCGCTGGCGAGGGAGGGAGGGCGCTTTCCGTTGACATTTGGAGGGGAAAAGGACATGTTTTCGGTTGGAGGGGTACCGATGGTGTCAGATCCCTGAGAGGAGGGGGAGGACAAATTTTGAGGGAGGGTGAGGTGATGGGACATGGGCTGTTGCTGGTGCTGGTGCTGGTGTTGGTGCTGATACGGGTAGTAAGAGGGGTACAAGGAAAGAGCAGGGTCGATCTGTGGGGAACGCGGCGGGGGCATGTTGGGCTGTGGAATGCCGTGGTTGTGGTGATGCATGGATATGATCAAGTTGGACTCGCAGGAGGGGTCGAGCTAGCACTGCGGATAACAAGGGGTGAGAGACAAGGGCATGAGGATGATCAAGTCGAGGACGAGAACGAGGACATACAGGACGAGGACAAGGTGGGGAGAAAAGAACAGCAAGGATGTACACCAAGCGTGGTTCGTCGAGATGGGACGGGACGAGGACGGGGGTGGACGCGGACGACGACGACGACGACGACGACGGAGGGGCGCTCGTTCAAGAACGACCGAGACCAGAGCCGGTGGGAGTCTCCCTCGAGGCCCACCCAATCCCCGCCAAACACCAGTTGGCTGTATTTTTGGCAAGTCACTTCTGCGTGCATTCCGATGGTTCTGCCTAATCTACGTCGAGTACAAAATGAGTGCTCTCTCTAGCAAGCCTTCAAGTCGGCTAGTTCTCTATATTTATCAACCCAGGAGATATGAACATCATAACAAGGGTTGTCGGGCTGTCTGGTGGTCAGTTCTACAGGACTCGGCTCTCAGAAGACATACCCATGATTTCATCCGGTTCTTGGACAAGTCCGCTTCCTGATTCGAATCCTACCGTCACAGAAGGAGACCTCATGCGTCGCACTCACTGCACAACCCCCATAACAAGTGGAGTCTTGATACGAGTACTCGTGGTTCAGCATCGCGGCGACAATATCAGAATTTTGGCAGGTCGTACAGATGACCATTGATCATGAATTTGTGGTCGTAGACTAACATACCCCGAGTCTGCTCTTACCAGCTTCACTCGGGCTTGAGATTCAACTTGAGGATATCCAAGACCTTGTCTTAGTAAGCGATAGATTGTTTCAGACGCTTTCCTCGGCATGCCTAAGGAGTCAGAAGTGTGGTTGGAACAAACACAATGGGATGCAGTTAACAAGTAGACAGGGGACTGGTTTACTTGACAATGGACCCAACCTGTGTAATACCGTCAGGTTGGTTTTATGACACTCAGCTTGAAGCTCAAGCATCCAAGGCCAGAAATCGCCAACTGACGCTTTGGGCACGGATGAATCGAGCCAGGCTCACCAATATATAGTACAAAGAGGTCGCTTTAATGTCATAGAAGAGACGGCAATCTTCTCCTACCTAACATCAGAGGGTCTGCGTTGTACAGTGTCTTGTAGCAAAGTCAAAACATTGTGGCTTCACCGCGTGTACTCGAATTCTACCATTCGGCTTGTACAACATCGTCTTGAAGTACCCTCTAGGAAAAACAAAAAAACACATCTTCGGACGCTGAAAGATTTAGATACCTGTCATATACAGGCAACTTATGCTCTGTAGTAAGTGACCACCTCCAAATGGCACACAGGTACATATTATTCCAGTCTGGTAATCTTGAAATAGGGGCTCCTATTACTTGGCGATCTTGACCTGGACGAGAACTTGAACTCTTACGCCAACATGGCAAGTTTGATTCCGAAGGGGTAGCTACGTCTATCAATATGGAGCCACCGATTCTGAGGGACGAGACAGAGCTTCTGCGATACAAGATGTGGACCAACAAACTATCGAGCGGGTCTATGAACGTTTGTTAGCTCAATACACGCACCAGATACACAATAGACTCGGGGTCGATTGATATTCAGTACAATTCAGCCATCTAGTGACCGAACCAATACCTACGCGTTCCTCGACGTGCCATATGTAAAGGCATCCTTGTAGAGCATGTAAAGGTGACGGTACCGAAACGTTTTTCATTTCGGAATGTAATTTGTGCCGATATCGATTGGGCAGCCTGAGCAGGAGAGCAACTACCTCGTTTTGAAAGCGAGATGCTACGCTCGATGATAGACCTGGGGAAGGACAATAAGTAGATGGTGGAACGACAAGTCGTGCCAGTTCAAAGGCTCTGCAACTTCGTCGGCACAGGACGTGTAGTATTGCCGGCTGACAGGACAACGTTCAAGGTGCTCGGCAGCCCGGCAAGAAGATGCCGCGAGCCCATGTCCTGTCGGAGATTGAAGCGGCATCGGAAAGCGGCTTTGCTTGGGTTGTGCAGGCAGAGTGGCTTTGATGCGCGTTTACAGATACTCTCCTCTTCCTCCACTACCGTTCTAACGCGGCCATGAGCCATCAAGCACGTCCCTCGTTGGTGCTGGCACCATCAGTAAATACTACTACGTATGTTTTTCCAGAGCCTCTAGGTTCATCCCCACATACTGACGCGTCGTTCACGGACCAGCGTGGTGACCACGACGACGACGACGACGACGTATGCTCCTATCCAGTTGCCTCCCTTACCCCCACCAACAGAACCTAAGAACCCGAAAGACTATCCTTTGTTACATGCTAATTTGCCCGCATCTCTTCGGAGGTTTTCTCTCGTCTTTCCAGGGGGTACTCACGCTACTTTCCGGGACGGTGAAGATGGCGAGGGGGAGATGCGCGAAGAAGAACCAGTCGTAAGTGGGGTTGGCTGGAGGATGCTGAAGCCCGAGGAAACGGCCGAACAGGGCAAGGTAGTTGGTCTTGTCGAGGCAGTCGAACGCTTTGGTCGAAAGCGATCACATGGAGTCGACAACATGATGGAGGGGGTAGAACCAACCATGGAGCGAGAGGTACATACTCCTCCAAGAAAAAAGGCGAGACCCACGCATATACCTCCAATCACAACGATGAATGCCGCGGCTCCACCTTCACCTCTCCCATCTCCCCATGGTTCACCATCGCCACAGACGATCTGGCCTTCTGCACCTCCAAGCGGTGCCTCTTCGCCGCATCCGCAGCCTCCACTTCAACCCGATCTTGCTCTTACAACTCTCCTGACGCTCCCATCACTATTAACACATTTCACAAATCTGCCGCAGCAGCTGCAGTCGCATTTTCTGCTCACTCTTTTACGGCATTCCCCGTTACCGGTTTTGCGGACCCTCCATTCTGTTTTAACTCCGACCTTGGCGCGGGATTTCTTGACGCTCCTTCCCCCAGAACTTGTATCGCACATCCTCGGGTATCTCCCATACTCAACGCTCGCACGAGCCTCGCGAGTCTCGAAATCCTGGCGCGCTATCATCGATTCAGACCCAGTGCTGTGGAGAGATCTTCTCAAGAACACGAAAACCTGGTTTGGAGGTGATACTGAACGGGCATTCGCACGTTCTATCTACGCCCGTCGTCTGGCTGAAGCCCGTAGGATACCTTCCACACTTCCCCTCCCTCACCCATACAAACTACTCTTCAAATCGCGACACCTTACTCGGACACGTTGGGTAACAAACGAGATGCCAAAACACCACACATTCCCCGCCCATGGGACGTCTGTCGTGACTTGTCTATTGCTTTCGCACGGGCGTATCATATCGGCATCAGATGATCACTCAATACATGTTTATTCACCAGTGACAGGCGACCTTTTACAGTCCTTGGACGGTCATGACGGGGGTGTTTGGGCGTTAGCAGCTACCAAGGATACACTAGTCAGCGGTTCCACCGATCGTACCGTCCGGATCTGGAACTTGGCTACTGCGCGCTGTACTCATGTATTTGCTGGGCATACAAGCACCGTTCGCTGCCTTGCTATCGTCAAGCCCGAATGGGTCGAGGTTGAAGGCGAAGGTGGTGTTATTTCCAGGGAGAAATGGCCCAAGCGATCTGTAATTGTGACTGGGAGTCGTGATCATTCTTTACGAGTATGGACGCTACCACGCCCGGATGACCCTGAATATCGATGGATGGGCGCAGATGACGCGGATGTTGAGTTGTCTGAGGTAGGTTGTTGGTGCTACTGGTGCTTGTCCTATCTGATTCCTTCTAGGAGGACATTGATGAAAACCCATATCATAAACTTCATCTTGAAGGACATGATCATGCAGTTCGCGCTTTAGCCGCTCGTGGTCGTACTCTTGTATCTGGTAGCTACGACTGCACCGTGCGTATATGGGATATCGTTTCGGGGGAGTGTAAATTGATCTTGGTTGGTCATACTCAGAAGGGTAAGCTGTTTCGTGTCTCATGCCTCAAGCTTTTCGTGTTTAAAATATATTCAGTGTACAGTGTCGTGCTGGACCTCAACCGTCACATTGCGTGTTCAGGATCTATGGATGGGACTGTTCGCATCTGGAATTTGCGCAACGGACAGTGTCAACATACACTAACAGGGCACACTTCTCTGGTGGGCTTGTTAGGTCTTTCACCGTCTTTTCTCGTGTCCGCCGCAGCCGACTCCACACTCCGTATTTGGGACCCAGACACTGGCGAACTTCGTCACACCCTTGCTGCCCATGCTGGTGCCATCACATGTTTCCAACACGACGAATTCAAAGTTCTTAGTGGGTCCGATGGAACGCTAAAAATGTGGAATATTCGTGATGGAACGGTCGTACGAGACCTGCTCACAGGAATCAATGGTGTATGGCAAGTTGTCTTCGAAGGCAGATGCTGCGTAGCAGCGAGCAATCGCAACACAACAACTATGCTCGATGTCTGGGACTTTGGAGCCGAAGACGATGATGACTGGATTGGGGAGCCGCCCGGTGGAATATATGATGACGACACGGAGGACAGTGAGGCAGAGGGACAGGCAGATACCGATGCAATGGACCAAGATCCTGAGGTTGACCCATCGGAACAGTCAGCAGAGCAAGGAGGACCACTCCGCGATATTGTTGATGATAACGACTCTTCACGTATTCCATCTGATACAGAGGACGAGTCGATGGAGCGCTGTGACGGGGTTGGAAGTTCGAAGTGGGCAGGAAGCATGTCATCGCGGCCGACGGTTTCTCACCGTAACAAAGCGTTGGCAGGGGAGAGTTCACTGAGGCGGAGTAATCCTCTCCCTTTGGATGGCATACCCGTACGTTTACCGACGAACGAGACGCCGACACGACCAAGAATACGGCCAGCCGCAAGAAATGGTGGCAGACGGTAGCATGTTGGTGCACTTATATTCGTCGCAGCTGGTTTTGGACGCTTCTTGTGACATTCTTACCATTGGGAAATCGTTCATTACTCGGTGGGGAGAGGGACTACTCTCCCGTTCGCTCGCTAGGGATGCTCGCATGTCGGACGGTTGTACGAGGCACATTAGGTCAACACTTGTAATGTTTGCAGAGTAGCTAGTTGTGGGAAATAGATGCCTGTTATATTATTATTCATCATCACTGCGCTCACTGCGAGCCGCTCCAACTCGGACTCCATCGATGGACTCGTTCGACAACTTCCAGTACGACTCCGCCTCTTCTTATGGCGGAGCCCACAGCGTCGTCGACGACAACTCTTCCGTCTACACAGCGACCACAAACGCGCCGCTCGATCTCAGCAGTCTTTCTATCGCCGATGACCACTCTCTCGTGTCTTCCACAGACCACAATGGCCACCATCACCGCGCCTCACAGTCCACCATAGATGAGGATTTCGATGCTGTTCTTGACGACTTGAAGGACGAAGGCTCCGTCGATCTTCCACCACACGCCTGCAGGTGTGCAGGGCGTCTCACTCCAGTTGTCCCCAACTAATCGTTGTCTAGTTACTGTGGTATTCATTCCCCAGCGTCGGTTGTCAAGTGCCTCATCTGCTCCAAGTGGTTCTGCAACTCTCGCGGAAATACTTCCGCGTCACACATCGTCAATCATCTGGTCAGGGCCAAGCACAAGGAAGTGATCTTGCATGCCGAGAGTCCACTTGGTGAAACAACCCCAGAGTGCTACAACTGCGGTAGCAAAAATGTTTTTATGCTAGGCTTTATACCTGCAAAGAGTGATACGGTCGTCGTTTTATTATGCCGGTATGATCCTTCGTGTTGATTACCTCTACCTGTTCACACCTACGTTTTTAGTCAACCTTGCGCAGCAACTACCAAAGATATGTCGTGGAATGCCGCCCTCTGGGCGCCACTGATTGATGACCGTTCTTTCCTTTCATGGTTGGTGAAACCTCCTAGCGAAACCGAACAACTCCGCTCCCGTCAGATCTCGTTTAACCAAATCAACCGGTTAGAAGACCTCTGGAGGGAAAACGCTAATGCTACCCTTGAAGATTTGGAAAAACCTGGTGTCGACGACGAGCCACAATCAATTCTGATGCGATATGAGGATGCTTACCAATACCAGAACATCTTCGGTCCTTTGGTCAAGATAGAAGCGGATTACGACAAACGACTCAAGGAGAGCCAGACCCAGACAGACATCGGTGTGCGTTGGGACCTCGGTTTGAATCAGAAAAGGGTGGCATGGTTTTGCTTGCCGAAACTCGAGAGTGGGGAAGTAAGGCTTGCGGTGGGCGACGAGTTGAGGGTGAGGTATCAAGGTGAATTACACAAGGCTTGGGATGGAGTCGGCCATGTCATCAAAATACCAAACAGTAGGCTAGCTCTTCATAATCTTGCTAACCAGCTGATCCCGTTCACAGATGTGTCTGATGAAATTGGATTGGAGCTCCGGAGAACCGAGGGGGTTCCCACTGACGTTACGCATGGTTTCTCGGCCGACTTTGTCTGGAAGTCAACTAGTTTTGACCGAATGCAATTGGCGATGAAGACATTTGCAGTAGACGAGAAGAGTGTAAATGGATATATCGTAAGCATGAGTCTATTGGTTGTCGGACAGTGCTGATGCGTAGAAATAGTATCATAAACTCTTGGGTCACGAAGTAGAACCTCAGGTTCTCCGAACACAGATGCCTAAACGTTTCTCTGCGCCAGGGCTCCCAGAGTTAAATCATTCACAGATGTACGCGGTTAAGAGCGTCCTCCAGAAACCACTCAGCCTTATTCAAGGCCCTCCCGGAACCGGCAAGACAGTTACCTCTGCATCAATTGTGTACCATCTAGCGAAGATGAATCCTGGTCAAGTGCTCGTTTGTGCACCCTCCAACGTTGCCGTCGACCAATTGACGGAGAAGATACATGCGACGAGCTTAAAGGTCGTCCGCCTTACAGCCAAGTCCCGCGAAGCACTGGATTCCAGCGTTGCGTTCTTGACATTGCACCAGCAAGTCGCAAACAATACCACTCATGTTGAGCTTCAAAAGCTCATTCAATTGAAAAATGAACAAGGGGAACTGAGCTCAAACGATGAGCGCAAATATAAAACTCTCATCCGCCAGTGTGAGAAAGAAATCCTAAGTGTGGCAGACGTGATTTGTTGCACGTGTGTTGGTGCTGGTGATCCAAGGTTGAGCAAGTTCAAGTTCAGAACCGTCCTTATCGATGAAGCGACTCAAGCTGCTGAACCAGGTTTGTCTTGTGAAGTTCTTCTATGAGCCATTAACTGAATCCCAATACCCAGAATGTATGATTCCTCTTGTCCTTGGGTGCAAACAAGTTGTCTTGGTCGGTGATCATCAACAGCTTGGACCGG
>JBBPJS010001637.1:0-10185 GCA_038088835.1 Singerocomus rubriflavus
CTTAGGATGAAGCTAACCTTCACCCCCTCCCCTCATCGTTCCATCGTATCGTCCTAGCCCCACCGAACCGCCAAACTATGGCCAGCTAGCAAGCTCGTTCAAACGCTCGTACAGAACCCCGTAACAGAGAAGAACGAAAGACATTCATTGTATCCAGAACTATACCAGAAACTATCAAAGATCACGTGACGTACTCCTCTATCATACTGAGTACTGATGTTATACCTGCGACCTCGAGAGGCTATCATTGCCGTGCAGGTCTTATAGTATTGAACCATACCATTACAGATATTTAAGCCACGAGTAGCACAGCGTCTCTCATTGGAATATACGTTGGGGTTATCGAACAGACCCACGTATTTACAGTGACACCACCTTCGTTCTTAAGGATGGCAACCTGGAGAATAGCCACACGATTACCCAAGTACCAGAACCCTCAACCCATGGTACGAACATGATTATGCTGCATACGTTAGGTTGCAGTATTAGGAGGAAGACAGAGCATCGTTGCAAGAGTACAATGTTATCAAGAACTTGCAAGAGTAGTCCTGGAGTTCACGATTAGGATGTCCCCCTGACATGCCATCCTTCCCTTTATCCACAGATCTTAAGACTGTTCTAGTCAATGTTCCTATCTCTGACATCTTAGGTTTAGCCCCATACCAAGATCTCTGGTCGTCCACCAGATTGGTTGGATTGTTTGGCAGTGTAGACAGAACTCTTTGGTTCCGCAACAGGCATCATGCAATGAATCATGAACATGCCCACCATTCCAGAAACCATTAAGAAATAATATGAAAAGGCACTCTCATTTACAAAGCAACACAAACAGGTGTTACGAATTGTGTATGATACTTGGTACAATGACTGCGTGCTTGCATGCATGAGTACTATCTTATGACTCATCCCTGGTCACATGACCACTTTGTCCCTTCACACCTTCATGCCTGCACCCTGTCACATTATCACATCTTCACATTTCTCTTCCTTCACTTCATCACAACCTCACTGATCAATCTTCCATTTCAATCTTGATCCTTTTCTCTCAGCTCCACTCTTACCCTCCGATCGGTATGATCATCAATCGAGATTACATCTCAATCATGACCCTGCAAGATCCTAGATGGATCTCTGCCATGATCTCCTCTTTGATCAGTCACACCTTGTGATCAATTTCTCCATTATATTAGTTCCTGCAGTTGTCCTCACCTCTGATCTTCTTAGCACAGCTGCCTAGTGTTCTCCTCATGGATTTTTCCCTTTAATCTTACTATCCAATAGCACTAATAGCATATACCCTAGACCCAGGTCACAGCTTGGTCTGTGCACCTTTCCTGTAACGTATATAAGGGGTTATGAGTACAGGCTGTTCTCCCAGCCTAATCCACTTGTTATCTCGCGTCCTACCCTGCCTACCAAGGTGGCCTAGTGACTAAGTACAAGTAAGGGATGGTATTCACCCTGCCCTCTTAACTAAGCCTAGGGAGTGAGCCGTCTGGAGATAAAGCTAACCTTTACTCCCTCCCTCTATCGTACCTTCGTATTCTCGTACCACCGAACTGCCAAAGCAAGGCCTATGAGCCAACTCGTTCAAGCACTCATACAAAACCCAGTAACAGAGAAGAATGGAACACATTCATTGGAAGAACCTCAGTACCAGAAACTATTAAAGATCACGTGACATAGTCTCCATTGTATCGACTACTGATGTTATACCTGTGACCACGAGAAGCCATCGTTGCTGTGTTGGTCTTATCATATTAGTTCTAGCGTTCTACAGATATTTAAGCCACTAGTGACACAGCGTCCTAGTTGGAACATTCTTTGGGGTTATCGAACAGACCCAAGGATCTACGATGACACCACCTTCGTTCTCAAGGATGACAACCTGGTAATAGTCATGTGATTACCCAAGTACCGGAACCCTCGCCCCATGGTACAAACACGATTATGCCTTTCCCGTTAGGGGTTAGGTATTAGGAGGAAGACAGAGCATCGTTGAAAGAGTACGATTGCTATTAAGGACTTGCAAGAGTAGTCCTGGAGCTCTAGACACAGAAGATCCCCTGACACGCAGTCCTTCCCTTTATCCGCAGACCCTTCGACTGTCCTAGTCAACATCCCTCTTTCCGACTACAGATGGTTATGCCCTGTACCGAGATCTCTGATCGTCCGCCGGGTTGGTTGGGTTGTATTGGCAGAGTAGCAGAACTCTTCGATTCCGCAACACAGGGACTAGTCAAGTTCAGTGTCACTCTCTATGTCAAAATTGGGGGACTTCTCAGAAAAACCCACTTCACCACCATACACTACAGACACAATAATGTAATTCTCAGAGCACCCTGACTTCAGAACATAAATCCACAAATTAATTAAAAGACCAAGATCATAGAAATTAAGCATAAGATGGACCAAACCAAGGAATTCTACTGATGACATGCTGAATGTCCCACTCTCCCACCACTGAATCACATTCACATAACTAAAAACCAAACCCCACACTTTTTCAATTATCTGCACTGCTGCTCCTTAAAAGAACAGGTAGTCCATAACATCCAGTTGCAAACAAAGAACCTTAACTCCATCATCAAAGTCAGACAGAGATTTATACAAGCTACTATGTCTACTCAATTGGCCATCAACACCCTCAAAAACAAACCACAGATCATCCTCCCAAAGGAATATGAGGCATACACCAAAGTATTCTTGGAACCTGCCAACAATCAACTGGCTCCATCCAGGCCATATGACCACAAGATACATCTGAAAGAAGACTTCAAACTTTGCATCAGAAAAGTCTACCCACTCAGTCCTAAAGAGTGCAATGCTATGGAAAAGTTCCTGGACAAGAACCTAAAGTCCAGGAAGATCTGACCATCCAAATTGCCACAAGCCTTCCCTTTCTTCTTCATTAAAAAGAAGGATGGGAAACTGCACCCCTGTCAAGACTACCAATACCTCAATGAACACACCATCTGGAATGCATACCCTCTACTCTTAATTTCAGATCTAATGGACAAACTAAGAGAAGCTCATGTATTCACCAAATTTAATGTATGGTGAGGCTACAACAATATCAGGATCATGGATGGTCACTAGTGGAAAGCAGCCTTCATCACCCACAAAGGGCTGTATGAACCCACCATAATATTCTTCAGACTCTCCAATTTCCCTGCCACCTTTCAATGGTTTATGAATGACTCCTTTGCAGACCTGATAGTGGAAGGGTGGTTGGTAATCTACATGGACAACTTACTGATCTTCTTTTCAAATCAAGCAATCCACAATGAATGGATGAAATAAGTTTTGCAATGAATGAAAGAACTCAACCTCCACCTCAAACTTAAGAAATGCGACTTCAATAAACAAGAGGTGGACTATTTAGGTATGATGGTACAACCTGGGATGATCACTATGGACCCAGTAAAACTTGACAGGATCACCAAATGGCCCATCCCCATCTCCATTAAGGATGTTTGGTCCTTCCTTGAATTCACTAACTTTTACAGATGATTTATCCCTAATTACTCTAATCTCACTTGTTCCCTCATTGACCTCACCAAGAAAACATAACCTTGGGCATGGAACTCCTTCTGTGAACATGCCTTCACTACTATGAAACAACTCTTCCTCACTAAACCCATGCTTGCCATCCCTGACCTCTCAAAACCTTTCACCATTGTCATGGATGCCTCCCTCATAGCCTCTGAAGGGGTACTTTCACACGAAGGGACAGACAGCCAACTGCATCCATGCTCATACATTTTCCAATCCTTCTCCCCAGCAGAATGAAACTATAACATATACAACTGTGAGCTCCTTGCCATAATCTGCATGTTGAAAATGTGGTGGCACTACCTACAGGGAACTGGCCATCCTACAATGGTCCTCACCAACCACAAAAACCTCACATATTTCCATGAAGCCCAGAAACTCAATTGTCAGCAAGCACACTGGCTCTTGGACCTTGCCAATTTTGATATTCAGCTCCATCATGTCCCAGGCACATAGCTTGCAGTCCCAGATGCTCTATCCCATTGCTCTGACCATGGGGCAAACCCTGTGAATAACACATATGTCACCCTGCTCTCTCCATCCCTCTTTGTCCGACTCATTAACACCAACCTCTCCTTTCACCTGCAGGACCTTACTTGCATAGACCCTCTTGCCACCAACATTTGCCACCACTTAGACCACCCCACTCTGCACCCCCTTAGATTCTATGTGGAATCCTTCCACTCCTCTAATGGGCTCATCACCTATCACAATTGCATACTGGTACCCCCTGAACTGTGTCCCTCCATTCTTTACCAGTTCTACAACCATAAATCTGCTGGCCATCCCAGCCAACAGAAAACTCATGCTCTGATCATGCAACACTTCTGGTAGCCCAGCCTTGCCATGTCTATGTGTTGTCACATCCAAAACTGCATTGCTTGCCAAGCAAACAAGGTAATTATGCACCCCATGATACCTCTGCCAACTCCTATTTCCTCTGCCACTCACTGCCCCTTCCAGTAAATTAGCTGTGATCTTATCACCAACCTCCCCCTCTTCCATGGGTTCAATGCTCTTATTATTGTGGTTGACCATGAGCTTACAAAGGGGGTAATCCTCTGTCCTACCACCAAATCTGCCACCATGGCCAACATCACCACCCTTTTTTTCAAAAATGTCTACTGAAGATTTGAACTATACAACTGAATCATATTAGACCAAGGACCCCAATTTGCCTCCAGTTTCACCAGAGTGCTTGGCAAACTCCTCAAATACAACCTTGCCCTCTTTACCACCTACCACCTATAGATAGATGAATAGACTGAATAGATTAACCAGGATATGGAAGTATATCTCAGAATTTACTGCAGAAACCACCTCACTAGCTGGACCGACCTACTAACCCATGTAGAATTCACCCACAACCACTGCCCTCACTTCACCATGGGGAAATCCCTATTCTTCCTCCTCATAGGCTATGAACCCAAACTGCTCCCCAACATCATAACCTTCACAGATAACCTGTTTGCTGATCTAAGAGTCAAACAACTCATCAAAGCAAGAAACAAAGCTCTTGCAGCCCATGATCTCACCTGTCTAAGAATGAAAGCCCAATAGAAGGGACAATACAAACCATTTAGAAAAGGAGACAAAGTATGGCTAGAGGCCACTAATCTCAAATAACAGGTCATTAACCCTAAGTTCACACAAAAATATGAAGAACCATTCATAGTAACAAAAGTAATCTCCTCTGTAGTATTCAAACTCCATTTACCAAAGACCTGGAAAATATATCTGGTTTTCCATGTTTCACTGTTCTCCCCATTTAGATCTGATGAAAGGCTGTCCACTCCACCTCCCTCTGAATTAATCAACAGGAAAAAAGAATTTGAAATCAAGAAGATCATACAATACCACAAAATCCCATTCTCCCACTCCTTTCTAATCCGATGGAAGAGATACTTACCCAAAGATGACTTCTGGGTTCCAGAAAGGGATCTTGCATATGCCCAACAACTCCTCACAGACTATAAAGCATGATACCACCTTTGAACTCCAATAAACATCCCACTATGTTCTATACTCTCATCTGCTGACTTGCTTTCATGTCCCTCTCTCTATCTAACAACCTCTACATCACTGAATCAAATGTTGCTACTCTGGTTGTCCAATCACTTCAGGAATTACCCCAACTTGGAGAGGATGCTAATATACCACCACTACATATTCCTCCTCCAATGAACTCTACATCTTTAACTCTCATCTCCTCTCATAAGGAGGAGGCAAACTCTGTTATTAATTATGCTTCTAACCCTTCTCTATGAAGCAGAATCCATTCAATAGACTTACCCCTCTATACCCACAGAATGCATCAAGAATGACACAATGTCAACTATGCCCTTTGTGTCCGAGCCTTTACCCAAAACACCTGCCTCTCAGTCCCCAACAAAGCTCATCTCAATATGGGATCCCCACTCCAGGCCCTCTATACTGCCTTCCTTGCACTTCAGTGACTGTGCATGGGCACCACCCAAACCCATAACAACACCAATGCAATGTGTGTGTTCCTCATATCCATTATGAGCTCAGTCTCCATCTCCCTCAAGAACTCCCTCCTCAAGATGGCATACTAAATGGAATTTGGCAAATTCCTAGATAACCTCGATGAGTATCTGAGAAATCTTGCTGCTGCAGGAGTGGAAAACCCTATTATGTCTATCTCACCCTCTGCATCAACCAAACTGCTGACATTTGATGAGATGATGATTGTGAAGAGACTAGAAACCTATTGGACTGGTGCTCAAGGATGTGTAGTTCTCCTGCCATTGCATCCCCATTACAACAAAGCATGTTTCTAATGCCACCATCTAGGCCATATCCACATCAACTGCCTGGTATATCAATGTCCATTTTGTATGCTATGGCATCCAGGCCATTCACAGGAATGGTGTATGATGTGATGGGCCACATTACTCCCAGTTGATCACATCACCACATGCTCTCCACCTCTGTCTCCATCTACATCATTGCATGACTCCTCTAACCCTTTATCTATCCATAGCTCCCCCATCTACAAAATGCAATGACAGCAGAGACACTCTCATCCATGTCCCCATGTCCCCACTCTGCACAACCTGCCTCCCTCTAGGTTCATAGATACCCCTGCTATGTAGGATAACATCGTCAACTATGGTGATAACATCTATGATGATGTCACATATGGGAACATGATGGATTCCCTTGTACACAAATCAAGCTCCTACAGTTGGGCATAGAAGACTTGTGTGGCCACTCACAATCTATAAAGGGGGTAATGTTACACTTTTTATTCTTACTATGATTATCACTGTACTATCAACGTGACTATGCTATAACTTGTCAGATGCTGACTCATCCTTTCCCATTTCCACCATAGACTATGCTTCTTCTTTCTGCCCTTTGTTTCCATGCATAGCATGGTTCTCACTTTATTAGCATTTCTCTTTATCTTTTCTTTGCTCTTTATGCTATAGGTTACCAATCTCTTGGGCACTCCCATACCTGCCCTTGAGCATGGTCTGTGTGCATCCCACATAGCTATATAAACCATGTTGCTACAGACTATGTACTTTAGCTTTTGTCTCTTTTGTACTTGCTGTACACTGTATCCCCAGCAATACTAAGTTGCTGCTTTTTATGCCACTCATCCCTGTGTGCTGATAGTCCTTGTAACTATGGCATTACTCTTAAAGGATAGCCTATACTAAGTCCTTTACCCTTGACCCTACACTTGAGCTACATCTCAAGGGCTACATGCTGTTTTACCCAAGGCAACACATAACACTATGTGGTGCCTCAGGATGAGGTGGCACCCCTAACCAGCTTTCAAGGATGACAACCTGGAGATAGCCATATAATTACCCAAAACCTGGAATCCTCACCCCAAGAGTCACTCATGATTATGCTGTACTCACAGAATGCAGTATTAGAAGGATGTGCACCAGCTGCAATAGTGCTTGATAATACTGATGATGCAAGAGTTTGTTAAAGTATTGTAGATTACCCTTTCCTCACTCTCATTCCCCTTTCTGCTGTTCAGCACACTCTCTCTCTTCCAGATGTTCTCTAGAATTCAGGAGTTGATGCCAAATTGCCTGATGGGTTATGGTAATGGAAGATAGGCAGGGTATTGTGTTTTGCTTTGGTTGCTCAACACATACCAAGTATTAATAATACTCAAATACCAAAAGTGAATAAATCATTGCAATAAGGTTACTGTTTTATAATAGCTATATCTCAGCAGGCCCTGAGTGGAATAACATGACCTAGGAGGCAATATTGTAGTCAAAATTATGTACAATAATCCATCTTATCAACACTAAGCATAATTTCCACATATAATTGCAATATGCTTCATGTATTGAATTGAGGTTAAACATTACAATGGCTTTTTCACTCACTATACTTGTTATTAAACAGGTATGAGTGGCTTTGTAGGCATGCAAAATGCACTGCCATTTTATCAAAGGCAACCATTGGATGTTGATCAGAAGGGATGTGCAGATCAAGAAGTTGTTTAAACTCAGAGTAGATTGCAGCAATATCTAGTTGACTGTACTCAGTTTTAATTGCATCAATCAAGTTCATGATGACATTGTATAAGGCAAACTTGTACTTGTGATATGAAACCTAGTGGATATGAAGAACAAACTAATAGTATGATCCTCTGAGTGGTCTTGGATGATGATTCAATTAATGGATGAAGAGTAGAGAGTAGAGGGTAATTCTTATTGGACTTACTTCACTAGGAGTGACAATTGACCAAATGGATTAAGCTGAGGGGATTTAGCCAAAGACATCCCATATTTATAGTACAAGAGTTTGTGTACAGACCAAGTAATGTCATAGATAAAATATGAAAAAGAAATGCACCATGAGATTCAAGAATGGAAGAAAAGCTTTAAAAAGAATGGAAATGAGAGATAGAAGCTTTTAGAATGTTTTGAACCTTTGATATGAAACTAAACTATATCAAAGCATGAACTAATTTATAGATTCCTTAAATGGTCTAACAATATAATGATTTGATGGAAGAAGTGAAATAGTGAAGAGGGTAACCCTTATGATCTCACTTCATTAGGAGTGATGAGTAATCAAGTGGATTAGGCTAAGAGGATACAGCCAAAAACACTTCCTTTATATACTATACAAAATAGAGCACAGATCAGATGATATCATAGATAAGGTGTTATGAATTGTGTATGATACTTGTACAATTCTGCACTATGACTGTGTGCTTGCACACACAAGTGCCATGACATTCTCTTTCCCTGATCACATGACCACACCGTCCCTTCACATTTTCACCTCTTAACCCTTCATGTGCATCACATCCTCAGCCTTCACCTCTTCACACCTTTCACGACATCACTGATCACATCTTCCATTCTCAATCACCTCCCCTTCTTCATCTCTGCTCTTACCCTCCGATCAGTACAATCATCTATCGAGATTGCATCTCAATTATGAACCCTGCAAGATCCTAGATGGATCTCTGCCATGATCTCTCTCCGATCAGTCACACATTGTGATCGATCTTCCATTCTATAATACTTCCCTGCATTCATATCTGCTCTTCCATTTCTCCACCATATAAATGCCTAACCTTTGCCTCAAGGACCTTACCCTTTAATCTACTAGTCCAATAACAGTAATAGTGTATACCCTAGACCTCAGTCACAGCTTGGTCTGTGCACTTCCCTGTAATGTATATAAGGGGTTATAAGTACAGGCTGTTTCCCCAGCCTAATCCACTTGTTACCTCTCCTATTCTGTGTTGAGCGACCAGAGAAACATTATAACAACCCTGCCTATATCCATCACCATAACCCGTCAGGCGATCTGGCATCACCAAGAGAATCCTAGAGCAGTCACGGATAAAGGAATGCTGGAACAGCGAAGGGAAGTCAGAAGTGAGGAAAGGGTGATCTTCAACACCTTGACGAACTATTGCATTGTCAGTATAGCAACAGACTATTGCACCATGCTCGCATCCTCCTAATACCAGCACCTAAGAGACTGGCATAATTGTAGTCGACCCTTGGGGTGAGGATTCCGGGTCTTGGGTAATCGCATGGCTATCTCCAGATTGCCAACCTTCAAAGCTTGATCAGGGGAGCCAACCCATACCGGGGCGTTCCACACAGCACCCAACGGTATCATTTCCAGGGCAGCAGCCAAGGGGGGACAACTATAAATACTATTCAATATGATAAGGGAAGCCGGCAGCATACGCCTATGCAACCCGCAGGTATGACATCCGTAGGTTCTTGCAATAAGACCTTGCATCACGTGGGTTTACTACATCAGGTTAGTGCCCTCACAAAGATGGGCGATACTTCAAAGAACATGGGCTTCGAGTTGTCTTGACCGTGACATCGTCTTAATCGAGTCTCGAGCTTGCATGACCACACAGTAGGAGAAAGAGAAGAGGAGGAGTAGTGGACTGCATCCAGGCACTGCCTCACTCCCAGGCAGTCCAAAGACCGGGTGGGCGAATAGCTACCTTGTTACTTGTTATAGCTTAAACATCACTAGGCCACCTTTGCAGGCAGAGTAGGAGAGGTGAACAAGTGGATTTGGCTGGGGGATAATAGCCCTTGCACAACCCCTTATATATGGTACAGGAGAGTGCACAGACCAAGCTGT
>JBBPJS010001638.1:0-10185 GCA_038088835.1 Singerocomus rubriflavus
ATCAAGTAACGCAGGCAATACCATCCAAAGCTCACCATGTCCTTCTCCTTCGCAAATTACCAGCTGCGCTTTCCCCCCTTGCTTATCTTGCACTATTTTGTACATGGCCACAGCCTCGTGCACCGTCACCCGCGTGTCCGTTTCTCCGTGTGTGATGAACAGAGGCACACTGATCTTCTCCGCATTGTTCAAGGGTGATATGCGCTCCAGGAAGGCTCGGATGATAGGGTCCGACTCATCCCCGTATTCGAGACGTCTATTTGCACGACGGACGGAGGCCGTGTTCTCAAGAAACGTGACCCAGTTCGCAATGCCAAAATTGGCGATACCGCATTTGAGCTTGGAAGAATAGTGCGTGAGCGTGGCCTTGGGGACAGGGTTAATGGTGGAACACGTGCAGGACCAGGATTGGGTGAACCCACAAAGACCATGTATCCGCCATCTGAGCGGGCGATAAACTTTAGTGTTCGTATCAAGAGCAGAAAAAAGTAAATACTTACATGAACCACCTATGACTCCAATCCGCGATGAATCAAGTTCCTCAGACAATCCAGATCCGATATACTCGATTAATGCGTTGATGTCCCTGCCATTCTACTCGTAAATAGACAAGGAGATCAGCCAGGACACTTACTTGACTGCGTCCTCTCGCTTCTCGACATCGTCTGCCGCCATGTATTTCCTTCCATAACCTGAACTACCTCTTACGTTTGGATAGATCACAGCAATTCCCAATTCGTTTAGAAGATATCCATGGGTTGCACTGTATCTCGTCGTCAGTCGATGGTTATAGAAGATAGGTGTACCGAAACTCACGTCCTATACTGTACTGTAGCCTGCGACTCAGGGCCACCATGGATACCGATAAGGACAGGGGCAGTGCTTTGTCCTTCATTCGGATGATAGTACAGGGCAGGAATTTCTAACCCGTCAAAGCTTCTGAACCTGATCAGCTTTGGCGCGACAGCCCTGGCCATCTCGGGTACTACCGCCTGAATGTAAGGTATCATCTCGACGTCCACGTATGCGTTACCATCAGAGGTATACTTGAGCCTCTGTAGATCCAGGGTTGCCCTTCGGACGAATCCACGGGATCGATAGGAGGCAAGACGGAGCACAATCTCGTAGGGACGTCCGTTTTGCCCATTATGTCTGTACGTGATCCATCCCCCTTCCCATCCGAGCTTGACCTCGACAACCTTGTTCTTGTTTGGACCACTAAGAGGCATAGCATATAGGGTGTTCCAGCCCTCCACGTTCGCGGTAAAGTAGATACAGACATCTGTGATGCCAAGGTGTTCCACCTCCCATGCAATGGGCTTCAGGACAGGGACGGAGGAGTCAAGGTTGGGGGTCGTGATGTGCATGACCGTGCGTTGATCGATGTCGTATGATATGACGGCGTCAAAATCACCGTACGCATTCGTGACGATATACGCCATATGGGGATTAGAGGGGTCAAGGGAAAAGGATCCATTCACTGTCGTTGCCTCTTCGCGTTCTGTGGCCCCTGGGAGAATAATACGCTCGACTTTGCTTGGCTCTGGACCAGAAATGTCAACTAGGAATATGGGCCGATGAGCGTTTCCATAGACGCGTGACAGGAGCAGGTATTTGTCGTCGATGGAGATAGACTGAGTGGACCATCGCTCTGTCTTTCCATCTCGGAGAAGAGGGGTGATTAATTTGGAAGAAAGAGTAAAGGGAGATGAGTCGCCGGAGGCCCCGGTGTTAGAGCCTATCAAACGAGTCAAGTAAGCAAGTGTATCGGTGTTGTTCTCTTTGTTTGAAACGAATGCCATTAATCTGAGTGTCCATGAGAGTGCATCAGTAGACCATGAAGAGAAACCGACTTGTTTGAAGGCGATATTAGGATATTGTTATACCTGTAGTCGTCATGAGTCAACCTCTCAATACGACCTTTACCAGGGGCGTTATCCAGTTCGCCATCGATCCTTGGTAAGACCTGTTCGCCGAAGGCGTCTTCCCAGTAACGCCTACAATTCCCGATATGAGCTGCGGTGTGAATGGAACACGACCCTGGTATACGCACCAAAGTTGAAAGTGCTCGTTCCCATTGAAGTCCATGGACATTATAGCACCACCTGGTCTGTACACACCACGCCAATCATCTGCAATAATTGATTTGAATGAGGATATGATCCTCCCTGTCCCGATGTTGAAGTATGTAAGACGCTCCAACTCCGTATTGGCCGGGTCAGTTGAGATCCTGTACACCTGGGACACTTGGGCATCCTCTGGACGATGAGATAGAAAAATACCACCAGGGACTTCTCCCGTCGTAGTCTTCACGGTGCGCTCAAAACTGTACAAGTCAAAGCCTAGTGATCGTGACGTTCAGTACTCATGATATCCGAGTCACGCTCAACGATGTACGGAATTGGTACATACCTCGAGCGGCATCTTCGTAAGCCGTCAAGCCAGTGAATATCTCCCGGGGAATATCGGGAGCATTGACTGCCTTGATTTTGTCGGCAGGTCGGGTGAATTCGAGATCGCCATAATCTACAGGAACAGTCATGTCGGCAACTTTGCGTGGCGCTCAAGAGCCTGACAGATGCGGTGTTTCGACGCTGCTTATTATATAGCTTCTCGATGATCCTCGAAATAGAATAAACCCCACGCAATCGATGTTCGTTCTACACCTCACGATGGGTAACATGATCACAATAAAGATAAGATCAGCAGGGTCAGGTCAGGCTTAATTAAGATCATCGTTGTTATCAAAGACACGAGGTGACTGGTCATGTGTCAACTGATCCATAGCAACGCAGGGTAATACGGAGAGGACACACTTGGTTCGTCGACATCTTCGGTTGCTCTATTCTGCAAGTGTCTCGATGAGCATGTCACCAATAATAAATGGTGTGCACCAATATGCATTCAGTTGTGTTGATGGCGATCTTTGGACAAGGGAGTGCTCCATCCAGTCAATAGCAAACGGGAGGAGCGAAGACCCAAATAATACATGGCGAGCTTGAAGTCACGTTGTGCTGTAGCAAGTACTGGTCGCCTCCAAAACGACTCTTGCGTCCTTGTTTTATAGTTCCATCTGACATTTATCCTCGAGTAGTCAGTTTTCCCTCGGTGAGCAATTATCCGTCTCATCGACACGCGAGTTGTACTGTCATCCTTCAGTGGGACGTGAATTTGTCTCGTGCCAGGTCGTTCAAGACATGTATTCAAAAGTTGTAGACGGCGGTCTGTTGCAATTAATGGTGCCGGAGACGTTCGATTGTGTACGGCTGGACTAGAGTCAAGAGGTGAATGTCACGGCTGCGAGAGGCCATGAGAGCTGAGACTTGGATGCTCTCGTCTGTCTACGGCACAATAGTCGACCTCTGATAGATACAAGTAGACCAGATAGTCCACCTATGAATGAGTGATATCTCTTTTGGACGTTGGGCTGTATCAAACCTGAATAATAGTCACCGTGGTGCTCTGTCATGACAGACTCAGATATTGTACATCTGCACGCGTCCTCGTCGGTGACATCGTCCCCTCGTACCAGACCTACTCCTAAATCTTCCCAAATCCCACTCGTCTTCACTTACACACCCAGCGACGATGGAATAGACGAGAACCTGCTAATCCTCCTCCATGGACTTGGTCAGTAGCCCTTTTTTTTTCGTTCATGCTTCTCGTCTAACATCTCGCTACTGCAGGAGACAGTCATATACCCTTTGCAAGGCTCGGTCGATCACTCCATCTTCCGCAAACAGCCGTTCTCGCGCTGCGTGCCCCCGAGCAGTAATCATGTCTTTCCATCGAGACCGACCAGTGATGCTCAGTGACAGCCCCACAGAATCCCATATCTCTACGAACAAGCCTTCCAATGGTACATGTCTTTTGACCCTCTCGGCGAACTCATCGAACGACCAAACCCATCCTTGGCTCTCGAGGTCATGGTCAAAGTACTCGACAATCTGATCGAGGAGTGTGCATGGCCTCCAAATCGGATTCATCTCTTCGGTTTCGGACAAGGAGGCAGCGTCGCCGCAGAAGCTACTCTAACTTGGTGGAAGAAAGAGCTCGCAAAGACAAGGGCGACGTCCAACCCAGGACAGAAATCTATTTCATGGCCCTGTCATCTGGGTTCGGCAGCATCCATATCTGGCCCACTTCTGTCTTATCCAACACTCGCTTCACCGTGTCCTACACCCCTCCTAATCTTTTCGCGTGTCTCCATCGCCAAGGACGTATCCGCTGCATTTATAAAAGGGTTCACGCGCGTGAAGCAGGTCGTAAAGCTTGGAAATCATGGAGAGGAGAGTATGCCACGTTCTCGAGACGAATGGGAGCCTGTCATGCAGTTTTGGAGCGAAGTGTTGGGAAGGAGAATAGGAGATGGGCTTTACGAGGTAATGACTGGCATGGCAGATTGAGTGGACAACTAGGCATGTATCTGATTTTGACGACAAAATCTGGTCGATGTCGCACACATGATCACTGGGAGGCTCCGTCTGGGCAAGTGTTCAACGCGTGCTCACCTCAAGTCACACATCGCTGCTCAAGGCCAAATTCAAAGCCAACGTGCGATCCTAGTCAGGGAGTGCAATTATTACGAGGAACCGGAACGAGTTATCGACTGCTGTTGTTCCTTGTACCAAGGCACTAGCTTAGGCCCGGAAAACCATTGATGTACCTCTGCAACGTACAGGTTCAGACAGGATAACCTGGTATCCAACCCTAAGCCAAAGACAATGTGCTGTTCCCCGTCCTTTTATTGCCGAGAACGCCGAGGAGCAACACACTCCTAGTGATCACGCTCAATGTAAGGCGACCTTTAGCTTGTCGACAAGTGTCGTCGTACCCAAACACATGCTAGATCAACAAATCCTTGGTGCTAGAAAACGATGCTATACAAACGAACCTCGGACTAGCAATCGAAGTCAGAATCGTATTACCGTGAGTGAAGTCGCTCGAGAACGCGTTCAGAATCCATACGGTGGGAGCCGTCTAATGCACTTGGGCTGCGGCTCAATCCATTCATCGGTGACTGGTGGGAACATATCGAAAATCCCCCTTAACAACTTCTCTTTTGTAGTGGCCCGTATCTTTGGACCTGGGTCATCAGAGCCTGATTGATCTGTCTTTCCAGATGGAACGTGCAATGGAACGCCAAAGGGCCATGTAGGGAGGTGACACATCTCCTATCCACCACGCATCAGTAAGTCGAGAACAAGGGAACATCGCGACATACTTCTGGACCGCATGGAGGGTCACACTTCACCCATTCGCTCCAGTCAAGCCACGTCATCAGGTGTTTCAGCTCTTCGTCCCATGCATTCCGGAGGTTGGTCACTCCGGCTACGTCAGGGTGTTCCTTCGTATTTAGCAATGGGTCAAGGCCGGTATGAACCCCCATAGCCCACATCCTCGTCACTATACGGCATATCTCTCGAGTAGTCCCTCGTACAGCCTGAAGGAGCAATTCCTCCGAAGCAGTCATGGAAAATGACTCCGAGTCCATAAAATATGTGTGCGTTGTGGCGCAAAGCTTGAAGACCGGTGTCGCCCAGTCAAGATTGGCGTCGTCCGACGAATTCGTTGGGGTGACCGAGAGGGGCAGGTAGGGTGTCAACATGATTCGGAGTTGCACTTGGGTTTTATTGGCGAAATCCAGGACTTCATCCGAGTTGATCGCCGGTGCATTCAACAAGTATCGCGTTAATTCGAGGTGTTGAGCGTAGCGATCAGTTATGACTTGGATGACTGTCGCCCAATCGATTCCGCTGGATGGCCCATTCTGTTCGGCCAAGACTTCTTCTAGCCTCGCTTTGACGGCGAATAGATCTTTACTGGAGACGTTTTGTACGCGATGGTCCCATCTTTGTTGACTCGCTCGAACGGCGACTAGGGAGGATGCAAGTTGGGTATCGTAGAAGGTGACCAAACTGGCCAGATTCAGCCGGACTCGTGTCTCGCCAGGAACATGATTGTGCCATGAAGCCGCATTTATGAGTTCAAACGCGGTGATTAAGTCTGTCAGATGTAAGTGTTAGCGTTTCTCAGTCAGGAATCCAATGGTCAGATACTCACAAATGGTTGTCTGCTGGGGCCATCGAGACACCAGGTTCAACGAAGAAACCACCTTGACGCCGGACGTGAGATCACAGAGCATAACCTCACTAAACCCTTATGAGGTTCACTGTTTCCATGCACAGAACGAAACTCGGATGCTCACAAATCCATCTGCATCCTATGATACATTCAATATAGGAAAACATCCAACAAGAGGGATGATTACCTTACGAAGCCATCCACACCATACCTTCTTCCCCATTTACAGAGTTCTTGAATCCTCTGCAGGTCTTCCTTATACCCCCCACCACGTATTTCACCCCACAAGAGAAGATCTTGTGTATCTAATGTACCGAAGGGCAGCTTTACACCACTGCTACCGTCGAAATAGACCACTTTGAGGGGCCGAGTTGTCGCCAGTGTGAATTGCCAACAATCTTGCCCGGGGACAGCCTCACAGAAGGCATACGAATGTTCAGGATCGGTAGCAAACCATTCATGACTTGTTGGTAACGCGTTGTGAGGCGTGGCATGGTAGAGAAGTGTTCCCCTTGGAATGATTCCTAGTACAATGGCATGGCCTATAAATAAACTTGGATTTCTGAGATAGCCAGAACGAAACGCGCAGCGCTCACCATTTCTCATTCGAGTATTGGGCCAGCGTTGAAGTAATGAATGAACTGTCTCAAACACCAGGTGGTCCGTAGAATTGGGATTGGGGGCTGTATCGAGGCTCCAATCTCCAAGATGTTCGTCTTTGAGGGTTGCTTGTTGCCATTCAGCATGAGCAGAGCGAAATGGTATCTCAGGGGTTGCGATGACATGGACAACAAAGATTGTGATCAGACACCAAGAGGCCAATCGCAGCATCGTTGCCTGGGCTGGTCTGCGTTAGTTCATCTGACTAATCTACAACCCGGGGTAAGGTGTTTCAGGCTGATACAAGCAGTACTCTGTCCGGGTTGTCGCCTGGCTGCAGTGTCCAATCGGATCTGTTCATAAGATTGGGTGACATTCACTACAAAAGTAGCATTACTGGCATGTCGACTCAGGGATCCACGCTATTCTTCCACACGAGTCATTGACAGAGAAATCTTATGAGACATTTTCAGACTCCGAGTCTGCGAGATGCCTGCAGTCGATGTGCTCTCCATGCATTGCGAGTATCTGTAGCCCACATGGGCTGCAAAAACTTTGATGTGCGGCTAAAACCATCGCTAAATTTTCCAAATCTCCACGCAGTCAAGTGCAAAAGTTATCGGTAAGCTTTGGGTTACGTGCACATACTTGTGTCTGATCTCAGGTAGATTAAACGATGGAGTGAGTATTGTTAATTTTCTCGTCGAAGGTCCGACTCGTAGGGTGCAGTTCGGCAGTAAATCATTTGTCTTCTCTCGCGGGTGCTTCAGGACAGTGTCCGAAGAGGTGCCTGTCGCTTCTTTGTCTTAGTGCCGCCGTCCCACACAGCCTGAGCACACCCAAATCGACACCCTTCCTGGCCAGCTTGAACACCTGGTACGGATATTATCGGCTTCGGGATAGAAAGCAGAGGTCAGGTAGCATGACGAGGCAAAAGCGGAAGAGACCCTTGAACGGCCCCGAGTGGGTCAGCACCAACTCCAGTCCCTCGTGCCAGTACGTACTAGACTAACTCCGTCATGAATCATGGTATGACTCCTACTCACCCTAGATATTTTTCATCCTCGACCAAGTTTCTACTGCTTATGCACCTTAGTAGTGGCCTAGCTTGGCTGATAGTGTTGGAGATTGGTGTGCCAACGACACTAGAGGTGAAGAGTAAATACTCCAGTCGAGAGTACGAGACTGCAGGGAAAGAGCGTTCGGTGACGCGACGAGCGGTCGACGCTCGTCCAAATAAGGAAATGTAGGTAATGTACTATAGCTAAACTAATGAAGAGCCTAATCGACGGGCTGGTCTCCAACAGATAGATGGGTGCACATTACCTCCCCGTGCAAGCTGTCAAGTTGCAACACTTGCCATTCGTTAACACTCGGGCTCTGGGTCGAATGGACCGAATCAGATTGTGGGTGCTCCAGTAGTTTTATGAGGTATCACACGAGGGTCAAGCATCTTAGTGCAATATAGACCATACCAATAACACATAATACGAAAGGAAAATCAATCAGATCTTTGGACTTCGGGTCAAGTGGATTAGATTGTAAGCACTCATATTGTTTTATCAGGTACTGCGTCAGGATCAAACATCGACAATTCATCTCAGGACAGCATAGATCATAGTAACAACACATAACAGGAAGGGAATGGAGATCTAAATCTAGGGTCGTGGGGTGGTGGCCATGTTGCGTGGGTAGACCCCCTCTATCGTCTACTCGTTGGCGTATGTAGTGCCTAAAGAGTATTGAGTGGTAAGCGTGTCTTCTCGATGCGAACGGACACTGATCACCACATTTCAGCAATTTTATATGCCTTGCCAACCCTGCGGGTCGCGTGTACGGTTTACCACAACTGAAGCATTCAAATCGAATGCCTAGGTGCACAGACTGGATGTGCCTAGGAATATTCATCCATTGCAAGGTGTGGAAACATCCCACATAAGGGCACTGAACGGTTTGCCGCTGTGGGTGTTTATAACCATGCAAACGAAGATGCAGTCTGATAGACTTGACTGAACCGCCCAGTGGCAGATCACAAGGCAAACCACCAGCGAGTCCGCAAGTAAGTATTGAGGCTGGCACAGTGGGATGGACAGCAGGAAAGCCTGGCATCTCTGCTTGCGGTGCAGACATGTCCTGTAAGTCTTCGTTCTCATGAGGTACTTGATGCATGTTGACTGACAGGGGGTCAGTGGGGCGATCATTAGTACATGTCAGCCTTACTGGCTGGGATGACACCATGGATTGGTGGGTCGGTGCCAGCCCCCTCAGTCACTGCGTCGGCCTGAGGAGGGTCTGCCCGGCTTGCAGCAATAGAGAAAGGCAAGAGTGTAGGATTTGTGCCCAGGAATGCATCAGGATCAAAAGAATGTTCGTCCATGCCAGGTCACTGACTCTAGAACATCCCAAGGGGGGGCTCTCTTTTATATCGATAGTAGATTGTTACATAATCACTTCTGTTGTCATCATCGCAATGCACTGCCCGAGTTGACCTTGGAGGTCTTCGCGATGGGTTTGCTACCGTGGCGCCATAGGGTTTGCCTTCTAAAGGAACTTTCCAGATGTTGCCGTCCCTGCAAGAAACGCTTAGTTTCATAGCCATTTCATTTCTCGCTTAATTCCACGGTGGTGGCGCCGGAGGGTCTGCTTTCTAAGGGAACTTTCCGGGTGTTGCCGTCCCCGCGTCCCTGTAGTTCAGCCGTTATCACCTCCGGGACTTCTTGATTCCACGTGGCAATCCAAATGAGTTTCTTACCCCAAAGCTGAAAGTTGAGAGGATCAGATCCAAGTGGCGGCCTGTGTCCGTCGCAACGAAGCTTCTCAAACGTTTCACCCTGGTACATTATGATCGCATCGGATGTGATCCGTCGACAATGATCACCCCTGCGTGGCTTCGCACTCTGCTGACATCGCGATACAGTATTGAATGCACTGGAACCAGACTAACCAGAGCCTGAAGTATAGATGATATCAGGCCTAATGAGTTTACGGGGGCCGTACTACCTTCAGGTATGTTAGACAACCAATCCCACATTCTCCGGGAATCAAGGCAACACCCAAAGGAGTGTGAATGCCAGATCTACAGCAAGCCGCTACATCACAAAACTGAGTTTCATCCATAAGACACACCAAGTCGGAGTGACAATGTTGTGGGAGGTTATCTACTTGTCCTGTGCCAGTGACCCCATCAAGTCCGTTGGTTCCTGTCCGTCCCCCTTGGCGGTAATTCTCACCTTGGAGCCATACCTTGACTCCTCGGACTATTCAACCAAAGCAATGTGAATGACTAATAAATAACTCTCGTGCACCCAAACAAACACTCTTCTCTATCACGCACAAGCATGCAATAGATCAGCGAGGTGTGAACATGACGCAGGCATGACGCGTATCTTCCATGATCTTGGGCCGGCCAGGCGAGGTGCACTGGCTCCCTCGGCTATGCACTGTAAGGCTGTTCGAAAACATCCGTCCTGGATACTCTCTGTGAGCAGGCCGCAAATCATT
>JBBPJS010001639.1:0-10181 GCA_038088835.1 Singerocomus rubriflavus
ATAAGACCAGCATGATAATGATAGCCTTTCGTGGTTGCAGGTATAATATTAGTAGTCGGAACGATAAGAGACTACGTCACAGGATCTTTAGTAGTTTCGGGTAAGGTTCTTGATACAATGAATGTATTCCGTTCTTCTTAGTACTGGGTTCTGTATAAGCGGTTGAACAAGTTGGCTCATAGGCCTGATGTTGGCGGTATGGTGTTATAAGGATATGATGATACGATGAGAGGAGAGGAGGGGAGTTGGCTTTATCTCTAGACGGCTTACTCCTGAGGCTCAGTTAAGAGGGCCAGGCGAATACCATTCCTTACTTGACCATTGTCATTAGGCCACCTTGGTAGGCAGGATAGGATGTGAGGAAACAAGTGGATTAGGCTGAGGAAACAGCCCTACTCATAACCTCACTACTTATACATTACAAGATTGTGCATAGACCAAGCTGTGATGAGGGTCTAGGATATAATGGGATTAATGCTAGTGGATGATAAGGTAAAGGGGTAAAATCCATGAGTAAAAGGTTAGGCTTTCATATGGTGGTGAAATGGAAGAGCGGATATGAAAGCAGTGTGTAAAGTAATATGAAATGATCAATCACAAGATGTGACTAATTGTTGTGGAACTGAAGAGTTCCATCTACCCAACCACATAACCAACCAACCCAGCAGACGACCAGGAAACGATACAATGAGTCCTAGAGATAACGTCTGGAAGTAAGGAGTGCTGAACAGCAGGGAATAGGGGAACGGGAATAAAGAGAGGACTGAGTCGGACTATCTTCATAAGGATCGCCAGGACTACTCTTGCAAGTCCTTGATAACCAACGAACTATTGCATCGTGGTTATGTCTTCCTCCTAATACTAATATCCTATGATACTAGCATAATCGTGTTCGGCTCTTGGGGTGAGGGTTCTGAGCCTTGGATAATCGCGTAGCTGTTGACCAGATTGCTATTCTTAAGAATGAGGGCGGTGTCACCGTAGATGTGAGGGTATGTTCGATAACCCCAAGCATGTTCCAACGAGAGACGCAATGCTACTCGTGGCTTAAATATCTGTAATGTCCTAATATAATAAGATCCACACAGCAGTGGTAGCTTCTCGGGATCGCAGGTATAACATTAGGAACGTTACGATGATGGTTCTGTCACGTGGTCTTTTGATGAGAGATTCGATGGTACTTCCAATGAATGTCTTCCATTCTACTTGGTACTGGGTTCTGTACTTCGTCGAGGAACGAGCTTGCTCGTAGGCCAATATGTTGGCGGTTCGGTGATACGAGGATCTGGTACGATGGTACGATGGAGGGGAGGAGTAAGGTTAGCTTTATCTCCAGACGGCTCACTCCCAGGGCTCAGTTAAGAGGGCCAGGCGAATACCATCCCTTACTTGATCTGTTGTCACTAGGCCACCTGGGTAGGCAGGATAGGATGTGAGGAAACAAGTGGATTAGGCTGGGGGAACAGCCAACTCATAACCCCACTACTTATAGGTACAGGAATCGTGCACAGACCAAGCTGTGATGAGGGTCTAGGGTATATGACATTAATGCTATTGGCTATACTATATGAAAGGGAAGAGTCCATGAAGGAAACATTAGGCACTTCATATATCAGAATGGAAGAGCGGATATGAAAGTGCAGGGACTAGGATAAAGGGGATGATCGATCACAAGGTGTGACTGATCGGAGGAGGGATCGTGGCAGAGATCCATCTAGGATCTTGCAGGGTTTGTGATTGAAATGCAATCTCGATTGGTGATCGTACCAATTGGAGAGTAAGGGCGAAGATGAAGAAGGGAAGGTGATCGGGAATGGAAGATGTGATCAGTGATGTCGTGAAGGAGGTGAAGAGAGATAAGAGATGTGATCAACGTGAAGGTGTGAAGGCATGCTGATGTGAAGGGAACGAGGGAAGTCACATGATCAGGGAAAGTCATGATTGAGTACTCATGCATGCAAGCATAGCAGTCATTGTATTAAGTATTGTACACAATTCGTAACACCGACCTTCTTTACCAATTCTTTAAATTCTTCATAGGATGCATCTGAGTCCTGTAGATTGACTTGGTGATAAATTGGTCAGTCTACCAATCGTTTTAAGAGAGTTAGAGCATGGTCTTTGGAGATCTCTGCCTTTTTGGCAAGTAACTCGAATTGACTAAGCCACTCAAACGTGTTATGCCCACCTTGTGTTAGATGTTCTAGCTTTGTTAATTGTTCATGTGTGAGAGAGTTGATCTGAAAATATTGACTAAATTTTTTTTTGAGCCCTTTCATTGTGGGCCATGTGAGGTTTCCTTGTGGGAAGCCGATCAACTCCTTTTCATCTTTGTTCAGGCAAGATTTCTGTTCTAACTCTTCATACTCCTCTAACTTGAGTTGTGCAAAAAGTTGTGCCTTAGTTCCTTCCAGATGGGATAAGATAGCCACAATGCATAGCTTGTCCAAGTTTCATGTTTGCATACTTTGCCAAAGGTCTACTTTGATTATCCATAATTTGTATGTGTTGTGTTTGCCATCCCAGTTTTCTGGGTCAGTAATCTTTTTCGTGACATCTTTAGTTGTGCTGTTCTGGTTCATCTGAGCTGTAATGGCTGTTAGTTGGGATAGGATATCAATGAGCTGTTGTTCAGCCAACATGTTAGATAGAGGAGATATGGGGTCTTAATAGAAGGATTGTTCTAACTCAACAGCAGGAGGCATGGGGGAGTCAGATTGATCTTGATCATATCCTTCAAAATCTCGGAACTGAGAAAAAGACATTTTGATTGTGGTAAGTAAGATCACCTAGACCTATCTTTCAAGGTCTACTTGATCTGCGGTACATTATGGTTACAAAGCTGGTAGGATTTACAAGAGGGATAATGCTTCTTTGCCTTTAACATCTCAATATGGTGCCTGAGTCTATCCTTCTTCTCTTTTAAGGCCTTAACTGCAGACAACTGAATCTCAAGATTGATGACAGTATCAGAGAGATGTGCTTCTTCACGTTCAACAAAAAAGGTAAAAGTGGCTTGCCTAAACCTAGTTCCTTGTGCCCAGCAAATCCAGGCATTGTGATCTAAAGATTCTTTGAGACGAAGCCTTTTAATCTGTTCTTTGTCTGTGGGATGAAGATCTTCTTCATTCTCAAAATAGTCCTCTATTTCAGAGGTGGCACGGTGTGGGTACTAGAGCAGTGGTGGTGATGGGAGACAACAGTTGAGTAGGTCTGGGTATCTATCTAGTAATTCCCAGCCAGTTTGCTGAGCAGGATGATCATTGAGATCTGTTCCGAATGCAGCATTCCTATAAAACCAAGGGGATGGAGGTCTGAGCATAGGGGACCTTTCACGAAGGTCAGGGTCTTGGAAGAAAAGTGGTGAGGTACAACATTGAGGGTTCACTAGATTGATAAAGACTAGGCAAGGTAAACAAGCCTAATCCAAGTGATATGAACTGGAAACTATACTGATGAAAACGATCCTTGCAGGGTCTTGACTCTGGGGACAATGGTATGATGGTGAGAAGATGAGGTAGAGAGTAGTCCTTTAGGTCTCACTTCCTACTAGAGGACGAATAACCAAATGGATTAGGCTGAGGAATGACAACCAAAGACAGTCCCTTTATATACTACAGGATTCCATGCACGGACCAAGTGATGTCATAAATAAGGTGTGAAAAGGAAGCACACCTCATGTCCATCAAATGGAAGAGAAGCAACAGAGATTAAAGAGAAGACATGGAAATGACAAGAAGACTCCCACGAAATGGAAATGAAAGATAAGAGTTTTCTGGAAAGGCCTAGACCTCAACATGAGGTTTCCTGCAGGTATGACATCATTGATGACATCATAGATCTAGACCAATCATGTGATTGATCAGGTGACAAGTCACATGACCTAGTCATGTGATGCTAGAAGATAAGATAAGATACAAGAAAAGAAAGAATCATATAAGTCCAATACATAGTTTGTAACAAGCTCATAGACATCTTGGCTCAACTTATGGCCATTATGGCCAACATGAATGCCATAAATACACAAAAAGACATAACAAAGAAGATCACAGACCCAGGAAACTGGGATGGGAAAAGAGATACCTTTAAACTATGGATGACAAAGATAGATCTATAGCAGCACATGCAACAATGGAATACTGACAAACTTCATGTCATTGCAATTCTTTCCAGATTGGAAGAAACTAAGGCCCAACTCTTTGCATGCCTAAAGCTTGAAGAGTATGAAGAACAAGAAAAGAAACCTTGACTAGACAAAGATGGCAAACCCATTCTTGGGATTGAATATAGTGATCTAGCTTGGCTGACTATGAAGGGCTTGAAAAAAGAGTTTAACCAATACTTCCAAATTGATGCTTTCACACATGAACAGTTATCAAAATTGAAATGTCTTTTGCAAGGAGGAAGAAATACCTTTGAATGGTTAAGCTGTTTTGAGTTGCTTGCAAAAGAATCTGAAATCTCAGATGACCATGCTCTCACCCTGCTAAAACAATTGGTAGATAGACCAATCTATCATCAAGTAAACCTCCAAGATTCTGATGCCAACTATGAAGAATTCAAGGAGCTAGTAAAGAAAGTAGAGTTAGCATTTGAAAAAGAAAAAGAAGAATGTGGCAACTTCACTACTTTTTGCCCTGCTAATCTGCAGACTTATCCTCCCTTCACACCAGGCATTCATCCCCCATTTACACCTCAATTATATAATCCAGCAGCACATCCCCCTGCTACAAACACCAAATTCACAGCTATTGGCACCCAACTGGAAAGAGAAGCTCCTATGGATATTGGGGCTCAACAAACAAGACCAGTAATAAATAGAGATGCTCAATGCTTTCCATTGAAGAACCTCACAAATCCCAATGTCCAATGTTATAACTGCAATGGACTGGGACATATTGCTTAGGATTGTAAACTCCCATGAAGATTTCCCATATGGCAATAAGGAATGTACAACCAGTGGGGAGAATATGTACCACCTTAAGACTATGTTCAAAATTACATGGTGGGAACTGAATTCTCCCAGCAACCTGATGCCAATGGGTGGCATGCCACTCAATTGTATGATATGAGAGACTCTGCTGCAATAGCAGTGCAGGCCATATCCTCTCCACAAATAATGGTCTCAAGAGTGCTAGTATCTAACAGAAGAAGCTGAGGCATATTGGAGGGATAAAATAGGTGCAGAAAACAAGGCAAAAGAAGCAACAAATGTTTCTTTAAACTAGCTCAGACCAAAGTGAATATGGGTAACTTTGGTTGAAGGACAATCCAATTACCAGAATCAATTACCACTAATTTATCTTCAGACTTTGATAGTTCTGATCTGGATTCAGCAATCAAATGTGCATTTGGTGTTTCTGTAAAGGTGTCTTGAAAGAGTGTGACACCAGAAGAAAAAGATAGTGTGCTTAATTCCTTTATATAGTCAGTTCATGTTGCCTCTTTAAATTATAAACCCCCTACAGAAAAAAGCAAAACACTAGTTCATCATGGAGAATTCAATATTCCATGTAACATCAATTTTATCTATCAAGGACAAGACAGATTAGTAGCCCTTAAAGCACTTCTGGATTCTGGTGCTTGTAACACCTTCATCAACTCTCAAGTGGTAGATCAATACCAACTCCTAAAGAAACCCTTATCAAGACCCCTAGAAGCAATCAATGCAAACAGTTCCATTAATAAAAATGAAACACTCTGACACTATGTTACCATAGCAGTAATGTTACAAGGGCATACAGAAATGCTAGATGCATTGGTTTCTACTTTGTGCACTCATTAGTTAATCATTGGCTATGATTGGTTATCATGACACAATCCAACTATCGATTGGGTTAACAAAACCATTGACTTTCCTTGATGTACTCCTCATTGCCAACAATATCAATTTCTCACCACCTCTGTATGAACTATTACAAAGGAAGAAGAATAGGAACTCAGAAAAGCAGTGCCTGCTACATATCATGATTTTCTAGATGTATTTTCTGAATCTGAATCTAATTGTATGCCAGAAAGGAAACCCTGGGATCATGGCATAGATCTCAAACCCAATTTCATACCTAAGAAAGGAAGAGTCATTCCTTTGTCCAAAGCTGAGCAAGAAAAGGTTCACACTTTCCTATAGAAAGAGTTGAAGAAAGGATATATTCATCCTTTCAAGTCCCCACAAACTGCCCCTGTCTTCTTTATCCCAAAGAAAGATGGAAAGAAGAGAATGGTAATGGACTACCAGTACCTTAATGAAGGAACTATCAAGAATGTATACTTTTTGCCACTTATTTCAACTCTTATTGATTGACTGAAAGAAGCTGACATGTTTACCACTCTAGATCTATGATGGGGGTATAACAATGTTCATATCAAAGAAGGTGATAAATGGAAGGATGCTTTTGTTACCCCTAAAGGCTCATACAAACCCCTTGTCATGTACTTTGATATGACAAATTTGCCTGCAACATTCCAACAAATGATAAATGACATCTATGGCAATATGTGGATTTGTGTACTCATATACTTGAATGATGTCAATATCTTCACCAAGAACAAGACCAAAGAACAACACAAAGCAATAGTATGAGAAGTTCTGCAAAGATTATGAGATAATGATTTATATGCTAAACCCTCCAAGTGTTATTTCTCACAACCTAAAGTAGACTTTTTGAAAATGGTTGTTTCTAAAGAAGGAGTTGAAATGCAACAAGGCAAAGTGCAAGCCATCTTGGATTGGCCAACACCTAGATGGTTAAAAGATGTCCAATCTTTCTTGGGACTCTGCAATTATTATCACAGGTTTATTGACAGCTTTGCTGAAATATCCAAGCCCCTTACAACTTTTATGAAGAAAGACCAAGTCTTTAAATGGAAAGAATCACAGCAAAAAGCATTTGATATGCTGAAACAATGATTCACTACTGCCCCTCTATTAGTATTCCCTGATACTTCCCACCCTCTACAAATTGAAGCAGATGCTTCTGATTTAGCTACAGGTGCAATTCTTTTTCAACAATGTGATGACAATCTCTGAAAACCATATGCATTTTATTCACACTCATTTTTTAAAGAAGAATGCAATTATCCTATCTATAATAAAGAGTTATTAGCCATTATCCATGCTCTACAAGAATGGAGACATTATTTACTAGGTCTATCTTATTTTGAGATCTGGACAGACCATAAAAACCTCAGAATCTCTTTGTATGACAAGTGCACTGGCATGCAATTCTATTGGAATATAACTTCACAATAACTTATAAACCTGGATCACAAAATGGAAGAGCAGATGCATTATCAAGACAACCAGATTATGGTGATGCTGCTAAAAAAATCAATACAAATGTTACCATATCGCCTTCAAAAGTATTCCACAACAACATTTCCCTTTCCTCCTCCTTTATGCAGGAAATCATCAACACCACTCAACATATGACAGATAACATTCCTGCTATTTATCAATGGGATGAATTGTCATGCATATTCCTTAATCCCAATAATAAAATATATGTTCCTCAAAGTTTAAGACTAAAATGTCTTATGCTTCATCATGACTCACCTTTGACTGGTCATGCTGGACAGGCCCACACCTTACATTTATTATCTAGATCATTTTCATGGCCAGGAATTACAAATGATTTAAAAAGCTATATAGCTTTTTGTCAAATTTGTGCCATATCAAAGGGTTATCAACATCTATCTGGAGTTAAACCCTTACCACTTCCTATTGCCAGCAAGCCTTGGCAAGACATCTCTGTTGACTTCATCTCTAAATTCCCTATCATAAATGGTAATGACTTCATCTGCATAATCATGGATTGGTTTTTCAAAGAAGTCATCTTTCTTCCTTGCTCTAAAACTATATCCTCAAAAGATCTTGCTATTCTATTTCATGACCATGTTTGATGCATTCATGGTCTTCCTGGTTCTATTGTCTCTGATCATGGAACTCAATTTATTTTGGAATTTACCACTTCTTTATATCAACTCCTTCATATCAAGCAGTGTATATCTACAGCCTATCACCCACAAACAGACAGGCAAATGGAAAGAGTCAATCAGGAACTTATCTTATATCTGTGAAAATTCATCACCAAGAAACAGCATGATTGAATTTATTGGGTAAAACTAGCTCAATTCCAGCACTATAATGCTGTCTTGTCCACAACTGAAAAAACCCCTTTCTTAGTAACTCATAATTATGTCCCCTGATTGGGATTCACAGACACTTTGGTTGGATTTGGTCACAAATGTGTAGTAGTATATAAAGACATTCAGAAGGCTCTGGAAGCAACTCACAAGGCAATGGAATCACATCCTCATCCTCTGGTCACCTATATATCTTGCATAAATGATTGGGTCTGATTATCTACCAAGCATTTGAAGCTTCCCTTTCCATCTCCCAAACTTTCTCAACAATGGCTGGGTCCATATCAGATTCTTGAGGTTTTGCCTAACATAGTGTGTTTGGAACTATCTGCTTGTATGAAAATACACCCGATTATCAATATGTCATAAATCAAGCCATATGTGGAACCTCTGCTGAAACAACCTGTTCTTCACCCTAATACAGTGAAAGTCACTGAGAAGGGTGATGAAGAATTTGAGGTTGACTCTATTGTCAATTCAAAACTTATTGATGGCAAGCTTTATTATTTGGTTCATTGGAAAGAATGGGATGTTTCAGATTGCATTTGGAAACTGGTGTCACATTTGGACAATATGAAGGATGATGTGATTCAGCATTTTCATGCAATAGTGCCCAGTGCACCTTGGCCTCTGTGTCTTCAAGGAGTGGACTTTGCATCACTTTTCTCTCCCTATGAAAATCTAACTCATCTGGAATCTGAGTTTTGAAAGGGGGGAAGTGTTACAAATTCACAGTTGGACTTACACTTTTTCTTCACTTTTCATTATCTTATCTTATCAGGAGCATCACATGATAAGGTCATGTGACTTGTCACCTGACTGATCACATGATTGGTCTAGATCTATGATGTCACAGATGATGTCATGCCTGCAGGAAACCTCATGGTGAGGTTTAGGCCTTTTTAAAACCTTCTATCTTTCATTTCTGCTTTGTGAGAAGGTTCTTTTCATTTCTGTTTCTTCTCTTCCATTTTCTTCACTTCCTTTTTCATTTCCATTACTTTTCTTCCATTTGATGTCCTCATAGGGTGCTTCCTTTCACACCTTATCTATGACATCACTAGTCTGTGCATGGTATCTCATAGTATATAAAGGGACTGTCTTTGGCTGTCATCCCTCAGCCTAATCCACTTGGTTACTCATCACATCTTGTGAAGTGAGATCTAAGGGTTACTCTCCTACTCTATCCTTCTACCATCATACCATCAGCTTCAACATTTAGACCACTCAAGGGATTATCTCATCAGTTCATTCTTTATGTTCTTGTTTCATATCAGCATGGTAGTGTAACTCTTTGATTCCACAACAATATGAATGCCTAACCTTTATAATATGAACTATACTCTTTATCCTAGCCTATAGCATTAATACTGTATATTCTAGACCCAAAACACAGCTTGGTCTGTGCATTCTCCTGTACTGTATATAAGGGGTTATGGGTTGGCTGTTATTTCTTAGCCTAATTCACTTGTTTTCTCTCCTACCCTGCCCTTAGTGGTGACCTAGTGATGATAACTCAAGTAATGGACAGCTATTCACCTACTGACTCTTCATTGAGTCCTTAAAAGTGAGGCATATCTGAAGATAAAGCTAATCCTTCCCCTCCTCCCCTCTCATCAACAGTATTGTATCTTGCAACACTGTACCACCAATGTCAGGCCAGCAAGCCAACTTGTTCAATTGTCAAGACAGAATCTAGTCATTGGAAGAACAGAACACATTCATTGGAAGAACCTCAGTATCAGAAACTATTAAAGATCATGTGACACAAGACTCTATTGAATCAGTCCTGCAGATGTTATATCTGTGAGGCATAACAGGCTATGTTGCTGATTGTCTCTTATCATATTAATGATCTATATGCTTAGATAAGTTATACCCTTGAGTAGCACCATGTCTCTTATAGGAAAATAGTGGAGGTTCTAGTATACACTCCCTATATTCAGTGACACCACCTTTATTCTCAAGGATAGCAACCTGAAAACAGCTATGCAATTACCCAAGGCATGGATCCTTGCCCCAAGAGCTGAACATGATTA
>JBBPJS010001641.1:0-10175 GCA_038088835.1 Singerocomus rubriflavus
CTGCTGATCCTTCATGCATGCTTTTTCAAACCTCTCTGGTCTACAGCCGCCTTCGCCCTTTTTTCTTGGTCGTGTCAGCTCCCTGTGCCTATGGTACCAGTGATTCCCATCGACTTGTATGCTTTTGTACCATCCTTGTCTTTAATTACGCTGCACGGCGTTCACTTTTGGACCCTACCAGCCGCAGGAGGCATCTCCGGATTGATCTAGCGGCTAACATCCGACAGTCATATCTTCAGACTCAAACAACTATGGAGACAGACAGACCTAAAGGGTGCAGGCAGCGGATCGATTGGTCACAAAGAGTCGTCTAACAAAGTATCAAGGTGGAGATAACAGACGACTCCTCCGCAACCAACAGTTTGATCTCCACCCCTGCTCGGCCCCGACAACCACACACATCACCAAATCATTCAACTAGCAGACATGAACCGTCAACCTCTCATGCCATACACCATCCCGGTCGACAATACAGCAGAGTAGGGGCAATGAGTAAAAGGGAGGGGGAGAGGGAGAGGGGGAAACGGGAAAAGAGGGGACAACGAAAGAAAAAAAGAGTAGCCTATAATATATAAGACTTGGTTGGGAACACATACATGCACAATGGGAGACGATGGAGTAACCGAAAAGCTGTGGCGTTTGACCCTGAAGACGGATGAAGAGGTAGAAAGTAAAAGTGGATGAACCCCCCCTCGAGGAAAATGACAGTGATGGCGATATTTGGACGATAGCAAGACCGAGAGTGGTGAAATGACGTGATTCAGTTACCGGGGGACTACCAGTCGAATGAAAACCCCTCCTTACCCTGCCACCAGACTACCCAGGTGAGTAGCGCTTCATCGACTAACAGGAGTTGCCCGATACGCAGCTTGATTAGCATACCCACCACGCGAGGCAGTTTGCGGTTGTGCCGGTCCATTACTCTGCTTGCCGTTCTGGGTAGGTTGGGTTTGCTGAACTGACGCTTGATGTCGTGGCTGCGTTGGTGGCTGTGGCTGGGATTGCGGTGAAGCAACTGGCTTTGATGGAGCCGGCGTTGGCTCTTCAGCTGCAGTGGGCGCTACATACAAGCCCTTGTCAATGATCTGGGGAATAGGCTGGATCTCCGTCCCGAGCTCTTGCTCAATACGGTATAGATTGAATCGGTCCTCGTATGTGACAAGGTTGATGGCGAGTCCCAAATGTCCAAAACGGCCTGATCGTCCAATACGGTGGAGATACGTTTCGGAGCTTTTGGGAAAATCAAAGTTGATAACAACGTTCACGGCTTGGATATCAATGCCTCGCGTGAGCAGGTCCGAACAAACGAGGTTCCTACATACGCCGTTGCGGAAATCATGGAATACGCGATTACGATGCGATTGAAGCATTTTCGCATGTGAATAGAAACAGGAGTAGCCAAGCTCTGTGACTTTCTTGGCCAACAGCTCGACACGATTAGTGGAGTTACAAAAGATGATCGATTGGTTAATTTGAAGCTATAAAACGATAAGCGAGGTAAACGCAAAATACGAAACGGACACACCTTGGAGAATAACGTATTTAGGCAATGCACTTTCTGCCGCTCTTCGACATAAGCGTAGTATTGCGTGACACCACGCAAGGTGAGTTCCTCCATGAGGTTTATTTCGTATGGGGACCTCATGTGTTTATCCTACACGTAACGGTAAAACAACGATTAGGAGAAATTGAACTACACGCGCCTTGAAATCCTTCACAATAAGCGGGAAGGTTGCACTAAAGAGCATGACCTGGCGGTCCGTAGGGAGGAAAGAGAGCAATTGCTCCATGACGGGTGTGAATTCGGGGGAGAGAAGTTTGTCCGCTTCGTCCATAACAAAGACAGGACACTCGCTGAGATCTGCGACGCCCTTGCCAGCCAAGTCGAGAATTCGACCAGGAGTGCCAACAAGCACATGAACCGCTTCTGATAAACGCATGATATCGTCTTTGAGGGTTGTACCTCCAGTAGTCACCATAACTTGGATCCCCAAGTGTTTTCCGAGAATTTTACAAACTTGAGAGGTCTGGAGAGCGAGTTCACGAGTGGGGACAAGTAGGAGTGCTTGGATCTTGTTCTTATTGACGTCAATTTGTTGGAGGGAGGGTATGACAAAAGCAGCAGTTTTGCCAGTGCCGTTTTTTGCACGAGCGAGAACATCACGTTTGGTGAGGGCAATGGGGATGGCCTCTTCTTGTATTGGGGAGGGTTTTTCAAAACCTGCCTCGAAAATGCCCATGAGGAGTTCGCGGCGGAGGAACATGTCTTCAAATTCGGTGCCTTTGGTAGCAGTTACATCTTCTGTTTGTGGCCGCAGGTCTTTTGGTGGGGGACGGAGGCCATTCTTCCACGAAGCGTCGTTGTGGTTGGAAGTGCTGTCAGAAGAGAAGTATGAGGTATAGAAAAAGAGAGAGGAAAGAGAGACAGACGGGTTAGATGATGATGGCCTGGCTACTTGCGACATATCTGAAGATTGTCGAAAGGGCACGCAAGTGTCAATAGAGGGCGTCGAGTGATGGCGGGAGCGAGACAAATTGACGGCAAACTACGCGTCAATGGTACGATGGCAATACGATGGCGGGTCTGTGAATAGAGTGTGTCGCAACAGGTTCGAAGATGGCGCTGGCGACAGCAAGGTACGTTGGGCAGCTGTATTGTGCGAGGCAGATCGAGGTCAGAGTTGAAAGAGAAGGGCGTTCACTCTATCGACTTCAAAGGTCTTGGATTTTTTCCCACGGACCATTCCCTTTCGAGAATTGAGAACGAGCGTATTCAACTGATACTACAAAAAAGCATCACGCCTAGTGCTGAACTTGGAAGCTACCGTTTGATCCGATGTGCTACCAGCGACGGAAATGCCTTTTGATTCTTCCCGAAGAACATTTTCATTGGGAAAGGTAACCCCACCAGTTCAGAACTCGGGTGGGCATTGACCTGAGGTGGATCAAAGGCAGTCACTAGTTGTGGATTGCACATTTCCAGTAAATGAGAGGATGTCACTTTCTCACTGTTTTGATTACCTACAGGACCGTACAGTCGCTGGGAGGGACGCTCTGCTTCAAGTAAACGTGTGTTTCCTGACAACTTTCCGACTTTGAGATGGTTGGCTCAGCTGGCTAGGTAAGATGTGGACCACTGAGAGATCTGGAACTTCATCATGTTTATACTGTAGTTCAGGCTTCTGCGTCTACAACCATTAAAGATTGTCTCTAGCACGGTACAAAAACCCAGTCAGCGCGATCGTGACTCTACGTGGAAGGAGTCCTGTATCGGTGTACTGCGAATTGGATGGGTGACGTATTCTCCTTCACGCTTAAAAGGACAAACAAACATCTTAGCCTATAAAGGTTTGCAACTTGGGATGACTTGTCCGGGGATATCCAAGTCTCAATCAGTCAAATCAGTTCGGTACGATCACGATCGATTGCAGACTGGTATCGTCCAAACGTTCAAGTCCTGGCTTGCTCGACTGCTTCGACATCACCTTCGCAGATGGCTCCAGGGCCCACGTCCAGAGATGACCTCACAGGTCGTATCCTCCCCCAGATGGTACTCTCCGATGGATCAAATCCTCTGACACGACCATTGTCTCCCCCAATGAACCTCACCCCCGCTGAACGTGCCACCCGACGTTTTGCAATCCAAGGCAATGCAGTCGGTAAGCACCCACAGCACCCGCAAGGGTGCCGTGTTTCGCCAAAGGAAAAAAGAATAAAAAATGACAGGCTAATCGCTGGCATCAACGGTCCTCCTCTCGTACGCATCACGCACCCGTTCCCCGTTGCTGCTGGATAGTCACCGGCGGATGTGGAAATCTGGGGTTAGTGGCCGCACGTGCACTCCTTGAACATGGTGCATCAGGCGTTTCGCTCTGGGACGTCCACCCTGACAGCGCCAGTGCTGCAGTAGGGGAACTCATGGCTAGCTTCCCTTCCACCAAGGTTGTCACCAAATTGGTTGACGTGAAGAATGAACAGAACGTTCGAGAGGCTGTCGTGCAGACCGTGTCCGAGCTAGGCAGCGTCGATATATTGTTGTGTTTTGCGGGCGTGGTGGCATGTACGCATGCGCTCGAGCTAACCCTCGACGAGTGGAGGCGGACGCTTGACATCAACACAACCGGGAGCTGGCTTTGTGCACAAGCTGTCGCAGGGTAAGTCCATGACCCCTTTTCCTGTGAAGGTCAAACTCAGTGGTTGATAACCGTGGTCCCTGTGCTTGTCCCTGACTGCTCTGCACTTTGTCGTTCACAGTGAGATGGTGAAGCAACAGACCGGAGGCAGTATCGTCTTCACAGCCTCGATTTCTGCACACAGCATCAACTTCCCACAACCACAAATTTCATACAATGTCTCCAAAGGCGCACTTCTGCAACTCAAAAATTCGCTCGCGGCTGAGTGGGCGCGATATGGAATCCGCGTAAATAGTATCAGTCCTGGGTACATGGACACAATATTGAACCATGGGCCAGGCCTCGAGGAGGCGAGACGTATATGGACCTCGAGAAACCCGATGGGTAGGATGGGCGATCCGGAAGAGTTAGCAGGAGCTGTGGTGTTGTTGTGTAGTCGGGCGGGGCGGTATATCAATGGCGCAGATATCATCATCGACGGTGAGCCTCAACTTTCTGCGTGGGATAGATTGTTTTAAATGAGTTTTGGATATTTGCAGGGGGCGGATCCGTTTTCTAGGGACTGCGATAATGAGATAGAAAGCATACTACGCACGAGGAGGTATTCCGTAGACCTTGCCCGCCTTTCCGCGCGGGATGCCGAAGGGAAATTTTCATGGACCAGTGGCCAGATTGGCCAGTCATTTTTAATCTGTTGCACCATCAGTGGTACTGGGCGAGAAGCCCAGATTGTATGTAAGCCATTCAGAAGACGCTCTTCGAGTTTCGTCGGGTCTCCAAGAGATACTTACGTCCATGCAGTTTATAGTAGGACCTGTCTTGTTCATTTTTCGGCCGGTCGTCAACATGTCGACGTAATTTCATATCAGAATCCAGACCATTTGTTTGCACCATCATTGGGTGACGACTCTCTTGCCGATGTCGCTTTGCGGGCCTACCTATTAACCTGGCTTCTGTCCAGGACCGTCTTCTCGTACCTTAATTATGACAAGGTGCAAAAACGACCCTCGCCAGGAGGTCCCAGGGGATATCACTTGGCGGACGCCATTGGACTGCCGACTATCGCAGGTCACGCTGAACCTGAGCTCAGGGTTTGATGATGGGATGAATATACTTGCCAATCCCACCATGCAAAGTGTTCCATTGGTAGTTCTTGCGGCTGAACGCCTTCAGAATTTACGGCGGGTTTCAGCGCTCAGCTCCGACACGACTTTGTTGATGCAGGTGGAATATGACACTACTCATAGTAATTATGCATGGTCAATTTTTAAAACTGATGTCGGCTCGATCCACGACAAGACCGAGACGTGGCGTATAATGCGGCGTCGGGTATTTTATTGTAACCGGAGTTGTCGTGTAAATCGCCCGAATTCTGGAAGATGCCCCCGCTACCATGGAGACATGGACTGCAGAATGCACATAAAGAGAGCTCTAACTCCGTAAGTATTGCCCACCCATTCTTGGGGGTACTCCGTATTGTGGACTGCTCTGGTCCCTCGCCAGCTGTCACACGCGGTCTTGACAGTGAGAAGAAGGGGCAGATTGGGTGTCCTGGACAGGGCAGACAGCGAAAAAAAAAAAAAAAAAACACTGCAATCCCGACGTCACGGTTCCACTGGCTAATCAGCTCCGACGAACCTGTATTGCGGCGATAAAGGTACCACCACCCTCGAGCAAAATATATCACTGATGTGACTTGTTCATATTCTAACATGGGAATACTGGCAGGACGAAGTCAGCGTGGAACAACCCACTTCTGACGCTCACGCCCACATTCTTTTCCTAATTCCTAACAAACCCGGTATTCTCCGTCTTTCATTCATTCGCTTGTATTGACCTACGTCGCAGTAATTCGGGATCAAAAAAGTGGCAACATCCTCTGCATAACCAGACCCCCTCAGGCTCTTCAGGCCTTGTGCCCAACATTCGCTCATTTTGTTGCCCCCTCGTTCTTCAACACACTCTTTTCAAGGTTCTCTCTGCATCATGAACATGTATACCCCTTCTCCCTCCCGGATCCCTCTTATACACCGTGCTTCGCTCAGCAAATCTGGTGTCGCTCCTTCAAGTATGATCCAAACAGGGCACCGCCCTATGGAAAATACGCACACTACACTCACAAAACAATGGCTCCATTGCTCGATCCGATGGACCATCTTCTTCGTTCCTCTCGTGCTCGTGCTCTTGGCCGCATTCACCCATTTCCAAGTGCATCCTGCATCCTTTGACCTGTTGTCAACAGATGGCGGTCATGATCGCACTAGTTGGATGAAATTGGTGGATTTCTCACTTCATGAGCCGCACAGTGTCTCGAGCAACCGTTTGGTCAAGAGATCCGCTGCCAAACGTCTTGCAGTAACCAATACGACGACACCCGCTCCTGTAGTTCCAGTCAGTCCTGAACTACCTTCACCGTTTCCTCAACCCTTTGATACGACACTTTCTACCAATTTCACCACCACCGCTTGCTACGACTTCTTCCTGAATATGACACAAAATGAATCCTTACTTGGCTGCCGACCGTTTTCCTTGTTGGTCGCCACATCCTACGCGTTTGAGGAGGTGATTCTTCCCTTTTGTTCACGCGTCTTGGTAAACAATCCCTTATTGGACTCGCCAAACAGGACCAGAACAATATCACCACGATGAACGCGGATGTATGGGGCACCTGCAACACGGATATCCCTCAATCACAGTGTGAGGATAACATATCGTCATTCACAACAGGGCTATCCTTGTACTGCGCACCGGATCTTGCGAATCAGGTCATGACAGTCGTGACGGCTCTCAATGGTGATTCACATCCACCAAGATTCCACATGTGATGTGATCTGACCCATTTTCCGTTTGTGTTTTATTGAATGACAGCCTTGCGCGCGTACAGTTTGATGCGGAATGCCTCCTGTCAAGTGGATTCAGCGACGAATGCGTACTGCTATATCGAAGCTGTCGCGAATACCGACCCTTCAAATTACTGGTTTTACCAACTGCCACTCGGCCAGCCTCTCGGACCGGTGGTGACCGCAAGTGCGTGCAATGAGTGTACCTCGACTCTGATGGCGTTGTATGCCTCTGCGCTCAACGGTACCAATGGGATGATGACCTTGCCGGCTCTTGAGCATACGTACGACTCCGCGGCGACCAGGTTGGACAATGTTTGCGGACAGTCATACGCCAAAGCGGTACAGTCATCCACCTCCTCGGCAAAGGCGGGTCTACCAATGAGAAGCTCGCTGGTGGCGTTGGGTGTGCTTGTGCTGTTCGCACGAGTATTGTGAGTGGGTAGAGAAGGGGGTTACAATCGGTTCTGCTGGTCTCGACACGGGCAAGGTAGCTGCAGGGCTCCTTCGCTGTGATGTCGTGTGGGCCCATGGGTTTGGTTTTCCCTCTGGGGTTTCCTTGGGTCGGGATATCATCGTGTGCCCCTTTGGGCTTGTGTGTTTTTCATTCTTGGATGTCTTTATTTTCTTCACCACGCGCACACCGATGCTCTGTCCCTTCTATTGTCCGTGTGTTTACCTGGGTCCATATACATATATTATAAACTTCATTTGATACCCAGTATGTATCGAATATGGTAATGCTCCCGCGATGGTTGGATTTAGCATCTGTTTAGGGTCTGCCCTGGTTATATTCGAGTCCAATCGCCGACAATCAGTACCTGATGGCGCTTTACCAGTGCACTGGCATTGCACGCCCACGTCAAAACACGATGCCCTCAGTGGGAACGATGCAAGGGGCTGTGGTCGTTGGCGATGATCGTCATTGCCAAAAGTGGTATACAACCGGAAGCACAGGTGGGGCGGGTGCGGTTCTCCTAACCAACTTCGAGCCGGCCCCGTCGATTTGACTGACTTCCACCATCTCTCGAGCGTTGGAGCACGCTTGCACGACATCTAAACGGCATTCTCCGCTCGTCCTTCGTTACAACCACGGCCGTTGATGCATCATGCCTCGTCTTCGTGTCCTTGCTGGTCCAACTGCTGAGGATCTAGTCCCCATCACAAACATTGTCAACACAGGATGTGTGCACACGATTTCCTCTGAGCATTTTGAGGGGAAGATTGCGATTTACGTCAAAAATTTCATCGATCCACACGGAAGACGGTTGACGAGCGAGTACTTTGATAGGGAGGACAGAAAAGGTATCACTTGGAGCATTCAGGTTCAAGGTATGTAGTTGAATCCAACTTCTATACCATATCCCATTTCGTACGAGTATGCTTGTATAGGCCGGTTCTTGCAACCCCACTCGGCGGACGACATCATGTTTGGCAATGTCTTCGAGAAGCGATTAAAGCTCCCTTGGGGTTCCGGTGCAGCTCTCAAGTTTATGCAGTGAGTGTGTGCGCACTGCGACATGATGTGTCAAACTAATTCAGGATGGTGTACGCAAAAAAAGTTACATTGATCCTACATTGGAGCATAACCTCACTTCTTCCAAACCATGGGCACTTTCGCCCTTGATTGCAACAATGCCACACTTTGCTCACGAACGAATTTACAACCTAGACGAGTTATCCCCGCCTGACATTACCCCATTTCCCTCATCCGTATCTCTCTCCGATGATACATCCCAGCTATGGACCACCGTGACAGGTTCCGTCCGCGAATCTCGCTCCTGCGATGCGACGCCCCCCTCGTTCTCCCGTACATCCCTTTCCACCGCATGGTCGTCGGGTTCCGACACATCGTATGGCTCGACAAAGTCATCCTTGCGAGGCATAAACACACTCAGGAGATCCTTGGAGATAGCGCACGTGCGGTGGCAGGGGATCAATCACGATATGTACTTTCGGACTGCGGGCGAGCGAAGGTCATTCTTTTGCAGTGCACCACATCGCCAAGAGGTGACATTTGGGCCCCAGGTCTGTCTATTTCTAATCTATTTTATCTTTTTTTGGTCGACAATTCAAAATATATATATATAGGATCTCGTGACAACGGATTTTTGTTATGGCTACCTCGAGTTCAGCCCAACGTTGTCCCTACGTCTTCCGGGTGGCATTTCATTCGATCTGGTCAGGTATTGGGATAAGCATCCTGTCAAGTTTGTTTGCTGCGAGCGCAAGAAGGGGTCTCCTAATGAAAATGATAAGGAGCTCGTGGGCGACATCTTCTGGTGTGTCTCGTTCGAGGAGGACGACGAGGACGAGGGCGGCGATGGTGAGCAAGCCATCTGATGAGTTAGCGAACGAGTGAGTGGAGCAGAAGAGGTAAAAATTTGATCCAAAAGGACTTTTTATGATTAATTTATTGAGTTCCTACCGTGATGAGTCCCTCGTTTATTTTGTATCTTTTGACGTTCCGTAGTATGAACAGAACATTTGTAGACTAGATGGTGATCATGTCCTAGAATATCTAGTAAATTTTTAGCCTGGTGTTCTGGAACGTCCTCGTATATATGCCTAACCCTTCCCACCCACCTCCTAGGCCCTTTAGGGCAGTCGAGAGTGCTTTAAGAGCTGGCCTACTGCTGAACACCATCGCACGATTAACTTACCGTCACCATTATTCTCTCAGTCTTTTATCTACATCTCAGGGTAAGCACTCAAGAGGTCTAAGACCTACATGAGAAGCGAGGGAGTGAGTAGAAATAAATGTGGTCCTGTGAACTTATGGCTTTGAACTTCCATAGTTTAGGGGTTAAATACCCATTTATGGATTATTACGTGTATTTCTCGGGCCACCATGCGGGTCGTCTGGTACTACTCGGTGACCCTCCTTCGTCTCGTCTCCTTGACTTTACACAACTATTATGATTCAGATATGTCGTGCTGAAGATGGCGAATCTTTTCAAGTGAGTCTTGTTCATCACTGAACACAGCGCCTGTTGAGTGACGTTCTACGACTGTTTAGGTCAGTGCTACTTTGCGAGATATCGAGAGGTGGGACTGAGCGTTTGCTCTGAGCAAACTGGTTTGACTGGTCAGTCACAGGAGAGGCAGTCTTGAGGCATTCCTTCATCAAGAAATTGGCGTAGACCAAGATGCTATACTGGCGTACCTTTCGGATGGGACACGCCTACGGACCGATAACGTT
>JBBPJS010001642.1:0-10167 GCA_038088835.1 Singerocomus rubriflavus
TTTTCTTTTCTTCTTTTCTCTTTTCTTTATATATTCTCACAACATTATAAAAAGATAAAAAGAAAATACAAAAGTATAAAAGAAGATAAAGATCTCAGCTCAGACATGAGGATAAATATGTTTCTGATTAAAAACCAATTGCAGAGATAACATCAAAGCTTTTCATGTAGTCTACAATGACTATAAACTACAATTAGTCTGGAATGACTTTAATCTATCTAGTCCAGTATGACAATAAACTGCCTGGAGTCTGAAAAGACTATAAACTATCTCTTGCACAAATTGGCATGGTCAAGTATCCAGCAGTACCCACTGCTGCCACTAAGTGCTTCCTCTAGGTATTTGGTATTTCTCTAGAGCATATTCAAGAAATCACTGTCTTTCCTTTTGCTTATAGATTAAGGGAAAAGTATTTTCAAGATGAAGCAAGATAAGAAGATGCTATTCCAGTCATCATTGCTATGAGGCTCTCTTCAAGTCAAGCCTAATCAAGAAAAGAAAAAGTACCCTGCATTCCCACACCTTCTAGAAGCCATCTCATTCTTTCCTTCTCAAACAGACTGTCAAAGCTTAAAAGGAAGTAGTAACCAGTCAAATGGTGAAGCCTAATGAGAAGTAGTATACACAAAGTTCTACTCCCAAAGATATAGAAAAGCCACTGTTAAAGTTCAGATCAAGAAAAGAAGAAGCATTCAAATAAGTTTTTTAATTCAAAATTTGTTCTGACCTCCTAGTCTAGCTAAAGACTATAAAGAAAGCATTAGTCTAGCCAAAGACTCAAAACTATGAAATTGTTTATGAAATCAATAGGGATGCTGTCTGAGAATACCATGGTCCCTAGCAATGTAGTATTCAAAGTCCTCAACATGACTATAAAATGTCTAAATCCTAAGCATAATATAAAACTGCTCTTTCTCCCCTTTTCACAGATTCCAATTCATGGTTTTATCGACTTAGCTCTGGTACCATGCTCCAGATCCCTTTATCCACCCACCCTGCATGCAATTGTCCTGGATATGACACTAAACTGTTTTCTCTTCTCTTCTTCCACTTGATTTACAGGTTTGGCAAGATTCCCTCAAACCTTCCTTTTCTTGTCTATCATTTCTCCTCAGAGAAATGCAATCTGTCATCCTCTTCTGACCATACATAGGACTCTTGTCTCTTATGCCTTAAAAGTATGGAACTCTGGAAATTCAAAAGGTCTAGTAATATCTTGATATTCATCTTTGAGTTGGCCTTCAAGCACTGCCTTTCATTGATGATTGCTTGATTGCCCTGGCCCTCCCAACTTCCTTTATGACTGGATGGTTACTAGTCCTTTATTAAATAGTAATTGTTCAACTCATGACTCAAGCATGGAACTTCTCTCTTGGCTGTCTGGAATCCAGCCTTGAGGAGGGGGAAGTGTTATGACATTGCAACCATACCTTGTACTTTGTGTTATCAAGTGTGTGCATGACTTCACCCTGCATACTTTGTGTTAGCACATGGGCATGAATATCTATTTCTTATGTCATCCCTGGTCATGTGACTACCTCATCCCTTCTCCACATCATCACTTCATCACATGTTCCACACCTCAACCTCTCTTTCTATTCTCTCATAATCATCATGACCCCTAACCAATTATTTAGATTCTCTCCCACATTTTTAAGGCTTCCATGCCTTTCTCATCTCCATATTTCCATCTGATCAGTATGATCTCTTATCAAAATAACAATCTCAATCATAACCCTGCAGGATCTTGATAATCTCTGTCATGATCATCCCTTCTGATCTTTCACATCTTGTAATTGATCTTCCATTCTATGGTACACACTGTATTCATCTTAGCTCTTCCATTTCTTCCTAGATGAATATCTAACCTTTTATTTATGGACTCTTACCTCATACCTTATCTACCAATAGCCTTAATACCATATACCCTAGACCACAGGTCACAGCTTGGTCTGTGCACCTTCTTGTATCATATATAAGGGGTTGTGCAAGGGCTGGTGTCCCCCCAGCCAAATCCACTTGTTCACCTCATCTACCCTGCCTGCAAAGGTGGTCTAGTGATGTTTAAGCTAAACAAGTAACAAGATAGCTATTCACCCACCTGGTCTTTGGACTGCCTGGGAATGAGGCATTGCCTGAATGTGGTCCAAACTCTGACTCCTCTTTTTTATTTATTACTGTGTGTTCACCAACTTGTTACTCAGTCAAGACAGGACTCAGTCAAGACATTATGGAAGACATTCATTATTAATACTTTGAACAAGATAATCCACATGACTTAAGAGTCTTATCACAAGCTCAAGATGATGTCATACCTGCAGACATCATAGGTATATGCTGCCAGTTGTTCTTATTATATTAACACATTGATATTTATAGTTGTTCCTCCCTAGTTGTGGCCTTGAAAATGATTTTGTTGGGTGCTATGTGAAATGCCCTGAGATGAAGTGGCACCCCTGACTAGCTTTCAAGGTTGACAATCTGGAGATAGCCACATGATTATCCAAAAGCCAGAATTCTCACCCCAAGGCTCATCTACAATTATGCCATACTTATTGTTGGAGATCAGCCCATCGATTAAACTCTTCATTAGTTCAGCTATAGTACATTTCCTACATTTCCTTATTTGGACAAGTGTCAACCACTCGTCATGTCACCAAATGCTCTTTTCCTTTAGTCTTGTACTCTCAACTGGAGGTAAGCTACACATTACATTATCTATATATTTAATACTTACTCTATCTAGTATTTACTCTTTACCTCCAGATAGTTATACTGTCCAGTCTCGTACTCTCAACTGGAGTATTTACCCTTTACCTCTAGCATTGCTAACACCCCAATCTTCAATACTTATAGGATATGGTATTAGAAGGATGTGCACCAGCTGCAATAGTGCTTGGTGATATTGATGATGCAAGAGTTTGTTAAGATGTTGATGATCACCCTTTCCTCACTCTCTGATTTTCTCTCAAGCTGTTCAGCATTCTTTTTCTTCAGACATTCTCTAGAATTCAGTCATTGATGCCAGATTGCCCAACAGGTTATGATGGTGGAAGATAGGTAGAGTATAGTGTTTCATTGGTTGCTCAACAGTAAGCACTTATAGCAGTTATAGTCCTAAGTATCATACAATATTCATAACAAAAAATAAAAGGTGAAATATGATAATAAGAAAAGTAATATTTTTAAAATCTCAACCTTGCTAGAAGAAGAATAACCAAGTGGATTAGACTAAAGGGGATTAGTTGAATACACCCCATATTTATACTACAGAAAGTGTGCACAGACCAGGTGACATCATAGATAAGAAAATAACAAGAATAGAGAGAAGAAGTGGAGATTAATATCTCAAGGTCAATATAAGACATCAAAATAAAAAAGAAGAAAAAAAGTAGTGGAAATTAAAAAGGCTATGTCTATAAGGCAGCTTGTATGCATGACATCATAGGTCTAGGTCTGATTATATGATCAGTTATGTAACTTGTCACCTGACCTAGTTATGTGATGGAGATAAGATAAGATTGAAGATAAGATAAGATAAAGAAAAAAAAAAAAGTGCAAAGAAAATATATAATATTATAACACAAGGCTTGTTTGAATTTTGTCTATGCCCATAAAAATTAAACTATAAAGGACTGAAAGCATGTCATTTAATCAGATAAAATCAAAATCAATTGCCTAGGATTAGATGGTCACAAATGGGCATGAAAAAAGCCAGGTGAGGGTCTTAGTAACAGACTAGTAAAAGAAACTATAAAGTTTAAAAGGAGTTCTATTATGATATGGGGCTATATGACTTGGCAAGAAGTTGGCTATACTATTAAAATTGATGGTAGAATGAATGGAGATTTTTAAATTTTGAAAAATGAGCTATAGAACTCCATGTAGTACTATGATCTCAATCATTTTAATATTATCTTTCAGTAAGACAATAACTTCAAGAATACATGCAAAAAGATTAAGGAATGATTAGATGAATAGAAATTCAAAACTATAATATGGCCTGCCTAGTCTTCTGATATTAACCCTATTGAACACTTATGGGGATATATTAAAAGAAGGTTCAGAGAGTATGAGAATCCTTTTAATGGATGTTGAGCTTTCTAGCAAAATACTATATTTTTTGAACAACAATTGCAACTTAATACTACTTTACAGATATTATGTAGGGTTTTGCCACATAGTCCATATAGGTATGCAGACAAGAGTGGATAAGAAATGGTGGAGATGAAAAAAGAGTAATATTCTTAGGTCTTAATCTGTTATGACATTATACATTCCCTTTGCACTTTTCTTTCTTTTTCTTATTTTATCTTTTGATCTTATCTTATCTTCATCACATGACTGATCATATGATTAGGTCTAGATTAATGATGTCATGCATGCAGGCTGCCTTATGGGCATAGCCTTTTTCATTTCCATTTATTAAAGAAGTTTTTTCTTTCATTTCCATTGCTTTTTACTTCTCTTCCATTCTGATGCCTTAAGATTATCTAAAGGTATTAATTCCTGCTTCTTCTTTTTAATTTTGCTATCTTCTTATTTATGATGTCATCTGGTCTGTGCACATAGTTCTATAGCATATATATGGGGTGTATTTGATTAATCCCTCTTAGTTTAATTCACTTGGTTATTTACCTTCTAGCAGATTGAGACCTCAAGAATACTACTCCTCTTAACTCATCATATCTTCCCTCATCTCTTTGTGTCTGTGTGGTTTTTGTGGCAAGACTCTGCACAGTGTCTGCATATTTGCAAGTCTTTGTGATTATTAATCAAGAAGTATAGTGTTTTCTAGGAGTGTCAATATTTGGATTAGACTTATTAATGTGCCTGGTCTTGTTGATTAGTGTCTACTACTACTTTCCTTGCCTATCCCCTATCCTGTGACCACTCCATTGATCTTAATAACTACCTGCCAGTTGTTGAAGATGTTAAGCTTGGTCTATATGCTCAATATCTGCTTAGTGATGAAGAACATGTAGCATCACATGTAATCACTGGTCCATACACAAACCTTCCTGCCCATAACCCCCAGATTTGGAGTCTGCATTGAATTCTTTCTTGAGATCCTTCATCTGTTTTATTTGGTTTCTATAACTATTTGGACTATGAAGATCAGGTTTCTTCAAAAGAACTAGCCCAGATTCATCATCTTGTTCTCTCTGAACCCACTGTCATCAACAACTGGATAGATTGGTGCTTATCTAAGCACTTTATCTCAGTTGTTAATAAGTACTTTACTTGTTGTGAGAAAAAGCAGTTGGGGAGAACCTTAGATAAATTAGAAAGCACAGAGAAAAAAGTGAAGGCATTGAAGAAAAAGAAAAGTGATCACAAGAAAAAGATTGCTCTATCAGATGCTAAGTGATGTTTTAATCTATGCTTCTGCAGATATGCTTTATGGTCTCTAAACTCAGTAGCTTAAAAAACTTTTCACAATACACTTTGATCCATTTGTGTCTTACTATAGGACTTCTAAACCTCAAAACAATTCTTCTGATTCACCTATAACCCCTCACTACTCACTACTGTTGTCCCTCACACCCTTAGACATGTCTACCACTCAACAATAGCTCACTAAGGTGCTTAACCAACTTGTGCAATTAACTCTTAACCTTAACTCCCAGTTGCATCAAAAAGATACGACTAAAAAGATTGCTAATCTCAGCAACTGGAATGGCAAGTGAGAAATGTTGCACCTGTGGCTTACTAAAGTACAGGTATGGCAAGACATACAACAATGGGATTCAGACAAGCTCTGCTGCATTGCTGTCTTATTCCACTTTGAAGACACTACTGCTTTCCTCTTTGCAAGACTTGAAATAGAGGATTGCATGAAAGGAGAAAAAGAATATATTAAGGATGCTGCAGGAAATGATACAGTGAATAGATGAGAAGACATGGCTTGGTCTGACTGGGACATGTTAAAGGCCAAAATAGCCTGCTATTTTCAGATAGACTCATTAGCCCATGAGTCTCTAATCAAACTAGAAAAATTCTCACAAAATGGGCAAAATACTTTCAACTGGCTAGCCAGATTTAAAATGCTAGCTAATGAGGCAGAAGTAACCAATGATTATGCTTTAGTGCTTCTCAAATAATTGGTAGATCATTCCATCTATCATCAAATAAATATGTGGAAGCATAATGCTATATGAAAAGAATGGTGTATCAAGATACAAGAAATTAGTATGGCATTTGAAAAGGAATGAGAAGAATGAGGCAATTTTGCCTCATATCAGCCTAGACCTGTGGGACCTCCACAATGCTTCCTACAAAGATCACAACCTTATCTTTGAACACCTTCTCCCAACTATGCTGCTCCTTATGGCCCCTTATCTTCTTAATTCACTGCAACTGGTACATAATCAGGACATGGTGCTCTGATGGAAATAGGAGCCCAACAAACTACTTCCATGAACTGCCCTCCTTTTATTAACAATTATTTTGCACCCCCATGCCTATGTTATGGCTATGGTAAACTGGAACATATCTATGCCAACTATTTTATGAATCTCCATTGCTTTATATAACAACAAGTAATGTATGACTAATGGGGTCAACCCTCTTTCTACCACTCCCTGCCTATAAAACAAGAATATATAACAACTCAGATGGTAGGCACTGAGTTCTCCACAGAATCTGATGAAAATGGTTGACATAGTGCCCAACTTTATAACATGCATGATTCAGTTTAAGTCATGCAACAGAGTTCTGTTCCACAGGCTGGTCCTTCCCATATTCCCTGATCCAGCATGAGCACCCATGCTGTATATATGACTAATAAAGCTGAGGCATATTATCAAGATAAGTTTGCTGCAGAAGCAAGAGCTGCTGCTGCTGCTAATAATATATTTTTAAACTAAGCAAAATCAATAATGATAGGGGTATTAATGGTCATGAACTCTTACATAATCTTTTTTTCTCCTCCACTAATGCTTCTAGTTCTTTCTCTTCTACTAATGTATTAGGCTTTGATAGCTTAGAGCTAGACTTAGCAATCAAAACAGCTTTTGGTGTTTCTAAATGAGCATGACACTGAAACTTAAACATAGGGTGCTTAATTTCCTATTAAGGTGAGTCAAAGCTAGGTCTGTGTTACAAATGTTGTATAATACTTGCACCATGGCTGCTATAAGTGTTCACTCATGAGTTGCATAAGTGCTACTTTATGACATCACAATCTCTCCATCTCTTCACATCTTCATGCCCTCACTCTGTCACATGATCATATCCTGTCACCTCTTCACCTTTTTATGAACATCATGACCTCATACTGATCATTTAAATTCTTGCCATGTCTCATAATGTTCTCCCCTTCCTTATCTCTACCTTTACCCTTTGATTGGTATGATCATTAATTGAGATCACATCTCAATATGAACCCTGCAAGATCCTAGATGGATCTCTGCCATGATCTCTCTTCAATCAGTCACATTTTGTGATTAATCATTTCATACTACTTTACTTCCTGCTTTTATATCCACTTTTCATCTTCCATTCTCCCACCATATGAAAGCCTAATGTTTTCCTTATGGACCTTACTCTTTACTCTACCATCCAATAGCCTTAATAGTATATACCCTAGATACAAGACATAGCTTGGTCTATGCACTCTCATATACCATATATAAGAGATTATGAGTTGGCTATTGTCCTCCAGCCTAATCCACTTGTTACCTCTTCTATCCTACCCTTTGTGGTGGCCTAGTAAAGTTAAGACTTGTAAAGGACAGTTATTTACCTACTGGTCCTTCATTGAATTCCTAAAAGTGAGGCATATCTGAAGATAAAGCTATCTCTTACCCTCCTTCCCTCTCTCTCATAATGAACTAAATCTTGCAACACTGAACCATCAATGTCCAGGCCAGCAAGTCAACTTGTACAAGCATCAAGATAGAACCCAGTCATTGGAAGTACAGAACACATTCATTAAATCAGGAACCATATCAAGAAAAGTATTAAAGATTACATGATGTTAAGATTTTATTAAACTGTCAAAACTGATGTTATATCTGTGGACACTTTAGGCTACATTGCCATGTTGTCCTTATCATATTAACTGATCCTTTACACTAGATAAGTTAAGTTCAGAGTAGCACAGCATCTTTTTGTGAAACATTCTGTGGATTTTTATACATACCCAGTGTTATGAACTTTACTTGGGACTTGTATGATTTTCTCTTTTTCTCTTATCTTATCTTATCTTCCAGGCATCACATGACTAGGTCACATGACTTGTCATCTGACTGATCACATAATCAGTCTAGACCTATGATGTCATCAATGATGTCATGCCTGCAGGTAACTTTATATTAAGGTCCAGACTCTTATCTTTCATTTTTGTTTTGTTATTTTTCATTTCCATCTCATGAAAGACTTCTTTTCATTTCTGTCCACTTCTCTTCCATTCCTTTAATCTCCGTTGCTTCTCTTCCATTTGATGGACATGAGGTATGCTTTCTTTTCACACCTTATCTATGACATCATCTGGTCCATGCATATTCTGTGTAGTATATAAAGGAACTGTCTTTGGCTGTCGTCCCTCAGCCTAATCCATTTGGTTACTCATCCTTTCATAGAAAGTGAGACTTAGGGATTATCCTCTCTACTATCTTCTTCACCATCATACCATCATTCTAAACCAAGACCACTTAAGGGCTTGTCGTTACCAGTATAGTATTCAGTTCATATCACTTGGATTAGGCTAGTTACCTTGCCTGGTCTTTTACCAATCTAGTGAAACCTTGTCATACCTCACCCCTATTCTTTCAAAACTCAGATCTATGTATTAGATCTCCAACTCCTCATTTACCATTGCTGTGGTTTTATAGGGATTCTGCCTTTGGTACTAATTCCAATGATCACCTGGCTCAACAAACTGGTTGGGAATTGCTTAATTGGGTTCCTGATTTACTAGATCACCGATTCATCACACAACCTACCCCGCCACTTCAGTACCCTAGCACACAGCATGCTACCTTCAAGATTGAGGACTACCTAGGCAGTGAAAAAGATATCCACCCAGCTGATAAAGAATAGATCACGAGGTTAAGAAGAGAAAAACCTGCAGATTATCATTAGTGGCTATGTTGGGCCCAAGGTATATGCTTTCAACAAGTGGCATTCACATTCTTTACAAAATGAGAGCAAGCGAGATTAACTGATATAGTTATTGATCTCAAAATCCAACTATCTGCCATCAAAGCGTTGAAAGAGAAAAAGGAGAGAATTAGGCAGAGGTTAGAAACATTGAAAGCTAAGAAGAAATATCCCTCTTATAAATTGTATCAGCTTTGCAATTGTAATGTCCCTAAGATCAAGTAAGCCTTGAAAGATAGGCTTAGGAGATCATTTGCAGTAATTCAATACATCTTTCTCTCAATTTTGCAATTTTGAAGGTTACAACCAAGATTGTTCTGATACTCCCACTTCTCCACTACTGGAACTAGAAGCATTCATTTACCAAGATCCTATACCACCTCCTGCAATATTGGCCGAACAGCAACTCATCAACATCCTTTCTCAACTCACAGCCATAATAGCTACTATGAACAGCAATAGTACATCAAAAGATGTAACAAAGAAGATTGCCAATTCAGGAAATTGGGACAGTAAAAGAGACACTTACAAATTGTGGATGACAAAGATAGACCTCTGGCAGAGTATGCAAACATGAAACAGCGATAAGCTCTGTGTAGTGGCGGTACTGTCTCGACTAGAGGGAACAAAGGCTCAATTGTTCACACACCTTAAGTTAGAAGAATATGAAACCTTGGAGCAAAAACCATGCCTGGACAAAGATGGAAATCCTCTGCTTGGTATCGAATATGGAGACTTGGTGTGGCCCACTATGAAGGGTCTTAAAAAGGAATTTAATAAATATTTTCAGATCGATGCCTTAGCACATGAACAGCTCTCAAAACTAGAGCATTTATCTCAAGGAGGACAAAATACTTTTGAATGACTTAGCCAATTTGAACTTTTAGCTAAGGAAGCCAAAGTCTCCAATGACCATGTCTTGACAATCTTAAAATGACTTGTAGATCATTCAATCTACCATTAAGTTAATCTGCAAAATTTAGATGCAGACTATAACAAGTTTAAAGATCTTGTCAAAAAGGTTGGTCTAGCCTTTGAAAAAGAAAAGGAAGAAAGAGGCAG
>JBBPJS010001643.1:0-10166 GCA_038088835.1 Singerocomus rubriflavus
TTGGTTGGGTTACGGGTGGAATGTGCGGGTCGCCAGGGTATATATTCATTGAATACGAGATCACAAGGACAGTTTCAAGTAGGAACGATCATAGCACGGCGGTCCAGTAGGAAACGGTTCTCATAGGGTTACGTGCGCGCGCGGCCGGCACAGGGATGTACAAACAAACACACGATTATAAATTTGCCTTCACTGGCTGAGTGCTGCCTACAACCTCTGGCTCCATCAACCCCGACCCACAACCCATCCTCTCGTCTGCAAATCCTTACTTTGTCCACGATATCTTCCTCAACCAGCTTATTCACCTTCTTCTGTCTCCGCAGGGGCGAACACAGAAGAACCAATTTCATGCTTCGACCTCCTCTCAATACATCGTCGCATCAGTGTCGCTCTCGACTAGAGTCCACAAGTACTGTGAGCACTCAACCTGCCTTTCTTTCAAACGACTCAAATTCTGACGAGTTTCCATTCAAGCCCTAAATAGCATTGCCCAACATGGCTAACGCTGGAATCGTTAACATTCGCCGTGATGTTGATGACAAGTTCTATCGCTATCGCATGCCGTTACTCCTCACAAAAATTGAAGGCAAGGGTAATGGCATCAAGACTGTCGTTCCGAACATGTCTGATGTCGCTCGCGCTCTCTCTCGTCCTCCTACTTACATCACCAAATTTTTCGGTTGCGAGCTCGGTGCACAGACTCCGTTCGATGAAAAGAATGACCGATACATTGTCAACGGTGCTCATGATGCTTCCAGGCTTCGTGAACTCCTCGATGGCTTTATCGACAAGTTTGTCCTCTGTCGTTCGTGCAAAAACCCCGAGACCGATCTCATCGTCCTCAAGAATGGTCGCAACGAAGATATCATCCGTGATTGTAAGGCTTGTGGGGAAAGAACAGGAGTAGATATGAGGCACAAGCTCGTCACCTTCATTCTCAAGAACCCTCCCAAAAACCCCAAGAAGACGAGGAAGAGCAAGGGTGAAGCTAACGGCACCGCAACCGGCAACGGGAATGGCGTTCACGCTGCTGCTCCTGCCATTTCTGGAGAAGGTCACGATGCCGCAGCTCAAGGCGCAGATAGTGACGATGAGCTGACCAGGAAAATCAAGGCCGAGGCTGCGGACTTGACTACGGTCACTGTTCTTCCTACGGATGACTGGTCTGTCGACACCTCTCCCGAAGCAGTTCAGGCTCGGATGAAGGTTTTGGGAGGCCAGATAGGCAACATGTCCCTCACTGGTGGTGGGGACGATGATGGGAGTGAAGAAGACCCCGACAGCCCGTACTCTCGATTCGGCCACTGGGTCGAAGAGAACAGAGATGATGAAGACATTGGGTCAGTGCAAATCTACAAGAAGGCCGAGGAGCTAGGCGTGGAAAAGAAGCACAAGACGCTTCTCGTTCTCGTGCAAGCGCTCTTCACCAAGGATGTCGTGCAGGAGATTACGACTTATAAAGCCCTGCTAGCGAAAGTACGCTGGATATTCCGGTCTTTGGCCTTGATTGATATAATTTTGTACAGATGGTTACTTCGGAGAAGCATCAGAAATCTCTGCTTGGTGGCATTGAACGACTGGTTGGATTGGCGTATCCCGAGCTGATCCCTGCCGTTCCGAAGATCCTTATGGCGTTGTACCAGAACGATATCCTAGATGAGGATGTTGTCACGCAATGGGGTACTCACGTCAGCAAAAAATATGTAGACAAGGAGACGAGTAAGAAAGTCAGGAAAGCGAGCGAGCCTTTCCTAAGGTGGCTTGAAGAAGCAGACGATGACTCTGACGACAAATAACAAACTTGGTATTGCGCTTATGGTGGCCCGGCCAGTTTGATTACACCTGTTCTTTTGTCTCTTGTATGACTTTTCCATTTGTTGGTATGTGTCTTGTATGTCAGTATTTCAAAGTTCTAGTAGTTTGTGCAGTTAACCCCGACAGAGGTGGGCTTGTTGATCGTTGTGTGCATATCTCACCTTGCTCTCACCGTCATGGACTCCATTCACAACAAACCACCTTTCAGAACTTCTCATATTGAAGATTCGAAAAAGAGAGTGAGGGTTCTGTTCGGTGGCAAGATCATTGTCGACACCTGCAAGGCCAAACTAGTGTATGCTAGTAGCCCCTGATAACCGAATGAATAACCCAGTTCTGCACTAGTTGGGAGCACCCATCCTATCCGACTTATTTCTTTTCTTCGTCAGAGTTACCGTCTTCCCTGCTGCGTAGGTCCAACTTGGCCCATCCAGAGAAAGGTACAACAGTCTACGATCTCGTGGTTGGCGACCGGGTCGCCAAAGAAGCTGTGACAGAGTTTACCAGCGAGGGAGAACATAAGGAACTTGCGACGCTCTGGAAGATCGGGTTTGCGTCTGCGGATGCATGGTTCGAAGAGGACGAGCGAATCTACCAACACGCAAAGGACCCGTACAAGGTGCGTATGTGTCTCAACGGCTTCCAACACCTCGTGCGGCAGGTTTGACATCCGCGCCACGAACAGCGGGTCGATGTACTTCAGACTTCTAGGCATGTCCGTATCGAGGTGAATGGGGTCGAAGTGGCGAACACACGCAGGGCATACTTTCTATTCGAGACTGGGCTGCGCAGGAGGACGTACATTCCCATCATGGACGTCCGTTTGGACCTCTTGACACCTTCTGACACGACCTCGATTTGCCCGTACAAGGTTTGTTTTCGTGAGTCGATATCCTTCGAACTCGACTTTGACCCGTACCGAGTCAGGGGTGGGCAAATTATTTCAACGTGCGGCTGCCCAACGGCGAGGTCCACGAAGACATCGTGTGGTACTATCGCGCCCCCAACGCCGAATGTATCAAGATCGCAGGCTTCTTGGCTTATTATGATGAGAAGGTGACCGTTTGGGTCGATGGCGAGAAGCAGGAATGAAGCAAAAGACCGAAGAAGTGTCTTATAGCATCGTGGTAGTAACATAGTCTTGTACAACAGCTCATCAAAGTGATGTAAGTGATGAATCGGATGTGTGTAGTCTATCATACAGTGTAGTTCATGAAGCCGCTGGTAATGGTAAACTGGCTTGCAGACTAGGTCCTATAAAATGTTGTGCTTAACAGATATGATAGTCGAATGGTGTAGCATACCACGTCCCATGGACAAGCCTCACCATCCAGGGAGGGAGGACGGAACCCAAGAGTACTATGAAGACCAATCAAAGAGCAGGGCAACTACGCACTGCCGAACACACTTTGTTGGTGTAGACCCAAACAGTGACACCAACACATCCGGAAACAGCCATTCAAGTTTGGACAACGGACATATAATCTACCTTCTGCCGTTCCTGATCTGCATCGGTGGCAAGAAGTCGCTTGAAGAAACTTCACCGAGGGTAAAGTGACCTTCAAAGCCGATGCCATGAATGAGAGCCCCAGCCAGGTCCTCGACGAGTAGAACCATAGCATCAATCTTGGGCCCTACGAGACATGCACAGAAAGAACGCAAGGGAGCGATCGATCGAGCTTACCCGTACAAGGTTGTAATTGTTAATATACAGTTTGGCGTTCAGATCTGACGCATGGACGACCTGCAATGCAATATTGATGTATGACGTATTCAGGGTGTTGTAGAACACGTTGACACGCATCGTCCCGTTGTCGTTGAGGGGTTCTAAAATCTGTCAAGTCTCTGAAAGACGTACAGTAGCGAAAATTCATCAAACATACCGTTTACAACATCCCGCGCATCTTCGAACGATACCCCAAGAGGCTACAACCCACTAAGAGAATGACTTACAGCTGCCAGAATATTGTTTGGCACGTTATTATCGACATATGCGGAGGTGAGTCCATCTTTTCCTGCATAATGCGAGACTTCTGTCGTGGGTTTTAATGACTGAGGTCAATGTCTCTGGTGTCCAGTTTCCATACACCACCCAATCGGGAAGTTGACTGTGAGGGACCCAAATAAACACGGAGTCGGCAGAATCTACATGGAATACCTCTCATGATACTCCCAGTCGCCTCTGCGATTTGATCACCACCCGTAAAGTTGAAGACGTTCCGCTGGGGCTCAATCGCATCCGGAAGACGTGACGCAAACCCAAAACGGGGTCACGTACCAGGTAAATCCACCTGCTACTCGGGGGGTCACCCCTACCCCCGCTCATCCCTACAGATCCATTTGAATAAACATTATACAAATCGTATATAAGATAAAGAACTTGTACAAGATATCAAAAGTTGCCATTTATTCCCAAGATTTTATCAGTCTTAGGAAAATCTGTACATATTGTTCTGTGATAAATTAGAATTAGGACCCATTGTCCATGTCTATCAGACTGATGAAAATGAATAATGACACAATCAATATGCTACCAGATTCCTCACATTGTGGCAAGGTAGATACAATCAATTTCTAGCCGAGATTACTTACAAAGAGATTGCAAGTCCTTATATAGCTTTTCTACCATGCTCAAGGAGGTCGGTCTTGTGACCAGACCTCTATCAGGCGCAAACCCTCGACGATTTGTCTCATGGACGGGCTGGACCGTCACCAGACTACTGCTCCCCGCAGAGATTGACAAAGTTATCTGTGGGATTAATCTGTCAGGTGTCAGTAGTTGAGTAGAGGGTTTTGTCTTCATGATTGAAGCGCCGCTTCTACTAAGATCGCACTGAGCCGAGCTGCAAGCGGCAGCGACACGCCGAAGCTGAGTTTTAAAAGTGGGTATTAGCCCCTCGCGATCGTTGACGAATATCCTCATGTCGCGCCTTGCTAAAGGTAGTGCTCTCGCACACGTTAATGATGCAACCCTGGGGGCTTTCGCGCTTGTCCCGCCGTCTGAAGCTCTCAACCATTTAATTCGGTTTTTGTCGACATGGAGTGGTACCGAGTTGCGTGCGGCCTCTCTCTTTTCGTGCTTTCTGCTCATGAGCACACCTACCTAGCAAGCTGTTTACGGTGAAGAGTTACGACTCTAGAATAATACTCTAACACTCACCGATTTTTCTCCAGCTCATCCAGTACACAATGAAACTCATCACCCCAGTTTTGATTGCACGAGCGAAACTGCAGCATCGGGTAGGTCTACGAAAGGACCTAACTAGCAATGTTGCGACATCGTTCACAAGCTTTTCTGAAATAATTGGTGACTTTAAAATGTTGGGCAGATTCTGGGGTAAGCTATCCCGCGCGTCGACTAGCCAAGCTAAATATCCGATCAAACAGGTTTACTTCCTATTCTGCAATGGATGATATCCATGGAAAGGAACCCCCCACCTACTCGCACCCTCCTTACGATCGAGCGTTTACAGGGGTGGTCCATGCTGGCGTATTATCCCTTGGAGCATCTCTATTACTTGCGCACCCATAACCTCATACCGGATACAATGCCCTCTATTACATCGCTTTTCCGACGCGTGTCAAAGCGGATTCATCTAAATACCCGCTCTCTTGCCATGTGGTCTTGCCGTGCATGGCTGGTCTATGTCATTCTCCAGTTTGCTCACTTGATGGAGGACAGGAAGTTACTCCTAATGAAAGAGAAAAATTTGAGGAAGGGCAAGGGGGTTGTAGCAGAGGATAAAGAAGACTTGCAGAATAAATGGGACTCTTTTTGGAACGAAGTTGTAGCCAACTCTGCCAATTTACCACTGGCGCTCCATTGGTGAGTTACTTTATCCAACGTCCATCAGGTTCTCGAGATTCCTTATAGGTCCATTGAGCAAGGCATTTTCACCAATGACGTATGTACCCTCGCCGGTGAATAGGGTGCACCCGCTGACATATGTAACACTACTAGATGTGGCTCACTATCCTTGGATTCATAAATGCGGTAGCTTCCTTCAGGAGCGGGTGGAAGGCTACTGCTCTCCCTTCTCCAAAACTGAGCAAGACAAGTGATGCAGCTGGGAGTGACCTAGCAATAACGAACGAAAAAGAGGCATATTCCTATTATCAAGTGATTCTGTCCATTGCTCCACGAAAAGACCACTGTTTGACAATGCCCCAAGTGATATACAATTTCCTGTCTTCCAGTGTCTTCACCTAGTTATGAAATCCCTACTCGTATGTCTTGATTCCCGCTGTTGACCGTGTCTCAAGCAGGGTGTAGCAAGACAGTTCCGCCCTCCTAGAGATAGACGACGATCGAATTACGAGTCCTTCATCGTCACCCACTATACCTCGAACCAGCTTGTAGTCGGGATGTTGATCGATGGGTAGACAGGTTCACTGGATTAAGTAGTTGACAACGTGGGTAGAAACTACACAAACCTGTACCCTGACTTTTAGATTCTTCTTCATCGGGATTACGCAGGGCCCATCTTGTCGAATTACCTGATTGGATGAGAACAGCGCATAATTAGTTTATTCACATGAAGCTTACCGAGGTGAAACCAATTGAAAGTTCAACGTTCGAATGCTAAATGAGTCACAGACCTCGAAAGAGTTTCGCAGGAAACGCTTACGCCACTTGTCAACAGTATCCATGAGTTTCTCGATGCCCACATGGCCATGTGGCCCGTGTAGAAAAGCTTGGCGCAATAAGGACTTCAGAGAGTATAATTTTTTGCATCAGAGTGACAGGCGAGCCTTCTGCTACTCCTAGGGGCGTGAGACCAAGGAGTGCAGCACGACCACAGTGTCGTTTATGATCCACGTATCCAAAAGGCATACGGACGCTTGTTGTCGGTGCGCGGTAACCACTTTCCGAACTTGGTCAATTCAGTCTTTGAAATTCGGGTGTCACATGTAAAGGTTGTTATAGAAGGGATATCTAGTTAACAATTGAGCACCTGTCCTCGTCGTTTCCCAGTAACTCCTATGGCACAGGTTCCGCACCGTACTCATCTTGGACGGCTTGTAAAAAGGACAGCATCTATGAAAGAAATATAATATAAACACTTGAGTTTGGACAGTCATTCAGCATCACAACTTACGAATTGATGGCGCTGGGCACCTTTCATTTTTCCAGGCACCGTCTTGAGTCTATCCTGTATATGGAGAAGTTTATCATAAAAGTGCTGAATCGCGGTATCGCTGCGACCCGATGGGGCGTGCAGGGGTCTGGAAATCTAAGAGACAGGCGAATCGCAGCAGTGCCGTTCCAACTCACCGATTCACCACTGCGCTGTACGCCGCGCACCGCATGATCCCTATTGTATGTCATCCGGCCGGGTGCTCTCCAAGCTTTGAAAAGCCCATGGCTCACCGAATGCCCCGATCGCATCCAAACGGTCGGCATCCTGAACGCAATGCAATTCTACGCATGCAGCATGCCACTCCTCAAGTTGACCATTTTCGCGCAGCGTCTTCTCTGTCGTCCATGATACATTTTCTATGATTTTTGCGATTAGAGCAGCTCTGCCATCTGAAATCAGGTCCAACGCGTAATCCCTAGCTAATGACTGAAAGAAGGGCAAAAAATATGCATAAGGATCAGCAGCCTCAGCAGCCTCGACATATTTCTTGTCCAATACATCATGCAAGAGTGCGGCAAAGTCCACAACTAGCAGATCAGGTTTATCATTTGGAAGAGAGCGTGCAAGAGACAATGCCGTATTCCTAACGCGTTGAACTAGAAGATACAAAGGTTAGATTCGGGTGTAACTTGGGGTCACATGCAACCTTACCGTGAAACACGTCGTGAGAGGGATCATAGCGTGCCATTGTATCAACCATGAGCTTCTCTGCTGCAGCAAGCGCGAGCTGCTCTGTCGCAGAGGGATACATGATTGAACGTCTGAACCAAGGGTCTATTGTTTCGGATTTCGGATTGCTCCGACGCATAACTGTGTTCACGCGTCCTAGTGGGGCAACACACTCACTTCCTTCTAAACATGGCAGCACCAAGGCGACATATCATACTTGTCACTCTTTTACTGTGTTTTGCACTAACTACACACACCGTACACTGTTCTGAACAGTCAAAATTAATCGTATGGGTGAATGTCTCAATAAACCTCCAGGCCTCTCGACACTGCTGACTACCAAACATGTCACCGACTAGGAATCCGACATTCACCACTGTGCCGCTGTAGAGAAGCTGAGCGACCTCAAACATGCTGTGGAAGATAATGAATCCCCAATCATGCGGCAGGTGTTCAGCTGGCTATTTCCCTTTGGTCCTGGGTGGAACGCAGGTTCGTTGTACTCGTTGCATGCAGTTCCTGGCACGTTCGTGATCGTTTTTCGCAGTCCTGGGAACGTTTTACATCAGCTCGTGCGTTTATTTCAGCCTTGAATGATTTCGAAGCGCGGCTTGCGGAGCAGCTCACCAACGTTCCAGGGTACCTAACTTTATCCTTGCGTTTATTCCCGCGGAAATCGGTGCGAATACTCTCAATACCATGACTGCATTTGCCGTTAGCTCCTCTTTTCCACCGATATCATCTGGTCTCACAGGTTAGGCAGACGGGTGGCCTGTTGTCTGATGTGTTTCTGCACCTAGTACCCCACGCGTTCCTTGGCGAGCATCAAGATTCGGGTGCTCATTTTGTCATGGTAGAGGACAAACGAAACATACTGATTGGGTATGTGAACGCTGATGGACATGCCCCAACGACTCAACATTAGTTGGTAGGCTTGGTATATTCATTGGGTTTTCGGCATTTTTTGTCATGGAAAAATCCTTACGGGTCCTCGGTGGTGATGAAGGGACCGAAGGTCATACACACGGCCACTCTCACTCTCACTTGAATATAGATACATCAGCTAACACCGTTGCTTCTGGCGTATCGATCATACCGTCAGCTGATGGTCTGCGGCAAAGAGGCGGAGAGAAAGGGCCAGGGAATGCCCAATCGGAACCAGTCGATTTAGTGCCGCCAGGCACTAGCTCTTCAAAGCTCTCAGCTTATTTGAACCTTTTTGGCGATTTTGTCCACAACATGTGCGACATATATTTTTTTCTTCGAGTTCCTGCGCATACTAACACTCTCCATAGAACGGATGGCTTAGCGTGAGTTACTAGACAGACGGGGATGCTACTCTGGCTGAGTCCGTCTCTAGTATGGCTGCATCCTTTTATTCGTCTCCCTTGATTGGTGCCACCACTACCCTGGCTTGCTTTGCCCATGAGATACCTCATGAGATTGCTGACTATTCGATTCTGGTTCGCAGCGGATTTAGTAAGCGTCAAGCTATGCAATCGCAGTTTGTGACTGCAATTGGTGCATTTGTACGTTTTCATAACCTCGAGGAATCTCGGCTCTAGATGTCGTGCTCAATTTTGATTAGGTTGGGTGAGTGACACTTGGTAGCAATAGAGCAGTCGGTTCTTCATCAATCATCATCTCCGCAACAGTACATTCTTGGGTATAGCAATTCATAATTTGTCAGCCTCCGGTACGGAGCCAGTGTCAATTGACTTGGCGGCAGGCGTGAGGCAAGACGCTTCGGGAATCCTGGGCACCACGGTGCAGCCTGCAGATTTGGTATGTCTGCCGAGTGAGTTGGTTCGACAGGTTATTTGATGCAATAAAGGTGATTCCTTTTGTGGCGGGAGGATTTTTGTACATTGGTGCTGTCGCCGTGCTACCCACGTGAGTCGCCAGTGGAGTCGTTGCATCGATACTGATCGCCTGTCGTGGAAACCAGTCTGCTAGCGGAGAGTAAAAGTGGAGCTCAGGCGCTACGGGAGGTACGAGAGCTCACTTCTTTTGATGTATTCGGGCTGCTGACGGAGCTTCTCGAGTTCGGTGCTATGGCTTTTGGTGTGCTCTGCATGTTCCTAGTGGCGTAAGCACCAGATTCGTTGCACTGTGCCGCTCTCACGCTGTTTGAACTATTTTCAGATGGAACGAATAGATGCGAAGGTCGCATCTGATGCGCTGTGGTAACCATCCCACCATCGTCTTCGCAGACCATGCATGTGGAGTGTATATGTAGAACGTGCCCGGATAGCGCTGGAAATTCACGTCCGTCTGAAACACTGAGGTCGCCTTGGAGTGACTGTTCCCCGAGGTTCGGCGCGGGGAATGGCCATGCCGTGAACATTAAATTAGAGGGTTGCATGTGCCTGTGTTACTTGTTTAAGTGAGCTTCTCCGGCAAGAGGAGACGCGTTGTTGCAGTAATTCATCGATGGATGTCCTGGTCGTTTTGTAGATATGCATCTGGGGGGAGGAGGCGAGTTGGCCGATGCCGTAGCGATGCCGGCGAACGTGCGTGCCAGTGACCATCCTGTTGGTC
>JBBPJS010001644.1:0-10164 GCA_038088835.1 Singerocomus rubriflavus
AAATGTCCATACGGTCCATGGGTGCGAGGAATGGTGGCGCGACGAGCCATATGCGCACCGGTGATCAGTCGAGCCGGTCACGGTCCAGGCTGTGCGTGTGCTTGTTATTCCAACACTGTTGAACCGAGGTGGGCAGCCACTAGGGCGCCAGCAGAGGAGGAACCTCTCAGTTACCAGATGGTGGTAGTACGAGTGTAAACTCTCTATTTGTCCCTGGGTCAAACTAGCACAGTTCCATCACAATAACTCTTTATCTTCAGCCACCAAAACCACTCCTTTCACAGTTACACATAACTATTCTCCTCAGGTCAGTTTCAAGACTGCAACTTCAGGGTTTGCTTTAGAATGTGCAAAAGCACATGAAGATATCAAGTCTGCACTGGAACAAACTTGTCAGGCAATGGCTTCTATTCCTCACAAACCAGTTACTTTTGTATCTGAGGTTGGCCAGCAAGTCTGGTTATCCACTGATCATTTTATTCTTTCATACTCTGCACAAAAACTGACCCAGAAATGGATTGGTCCTTATTGTATTGATGAGGTTTTGCCTAATGCTATGCATCTGCATCTCCCTGTTATGCTTGGCCTAGGTAGGGATGAGCATAGCCCTTGGAAGAATTTAAGTGTGCAGTATGAGGGTTCTAAAGGCATATTAAGGCCTCTAAGCACTAGGGTGAAGGGCTAAGAGTTTGTTAGGAGTGTAAGGGGACTTAGGACCTTGGAAGTGATCAAGAAAACTATGGTAACTACACTATACACAAGGGAAAACTAAGCTAAGGAGATGTATAGTAAAGTGCTGGCTTTATATATGTCTCTAGAATGCACACAGACCATGAAGTTAGGGCTGGTTGATATGGAACCAAACTAAGACTAAAGACAAACTCTTATAGTTCCCTTGAGTGGTTTTGAACAATGTTGGTACAATGAATTGATGATAGAAGGATAGAGATGAGGGTAACCCTTAAGACCTCACTTCCTAGGAAGGACAAGTAGTCAAGTGGATTAGGCTGAGGGATGACAGCTCAAGACAGTCCCTTTATATACTACAGGGTATCGTGCATGGATCAAGTGATGTCATAGATAAGGTGTGAAAAGGAAGCACACCTCATGTCCATCAAATGGAAGTGAAGGAATGGAGATTAAAGAAATGGAAGAGAAGCAAGCAGAAATGAAAAGAAGTCTCTCACAAGACAGAGATTAAAAGATAAGAGCCTGGACCTTATTATAAGGTTGCCTGCAGGCCTGACATCACTATGACATCATAGGTCTGGACTGATTATGTGATCAGTCAGGTAACAAGTCACATGACCTAATTATGTGAGTCTAGAAGATAAGATAAGATAAAAGAAAAGTGAAAAATCGTACAAGTTCCAAGTAAAGTTTATAATACTGGTGCAGGAAAAAATAAACTATTAGTAGTGAATAGGTGTTATGAACTTTGACTTGGACTCATATGATTTCTTTCTTTTCATTTATCTTATCTTATCTTTCAGCATCACATGACTAGGTCACATGACTTGTCACCTAACTGATCACCTGATCAGTCTAGACCTATGATGTCATCAATGATGTCATGCCTGCAGGCAACCTCATATTGAGGTTCAGGCCCTTATTTTTCATTTCCATCTTGTGAGAGACTTCTTTTCATTTCTGTTTCTTCTCTTCTCTTCTTTTTGATCTCTGTTGCTTCTCTTCCATTTGATGTCCTCATGGTGTGCTTCCTTTTCACACCTTATCTATAACATCACTTGGTCCATACACAATATCCTGTAGTATATATAGGGACTGTCTTTGGCTGTTGTCTCTCAGCCTAATCCATTTGGATACTCATCCTCTAGTGGGAAGTGAGTCCTAAGGATTACCCTCTCCCTATTACTTCCTCTATCGCTCCATCAAACCAATGTTGTAAACAAGAGACCACTCAAGGGTTGATTATATCAGTATAGTTTTCCATATCATATCACTTGGATTAGGCTTGTTTATCTTGCCTGGTCTCCATCGATCTAGTGAATTCTCAATGTCATACCTCACCACTCTTCTTCCAAGATCCTGACCTTCAGGTCCATACTCTGACTCCTCATCCACCATTTCTGTGGTTCTATAGAGACCCAGTGTTCAGTACTGATCCAAACGACCACCCTGCGCAGCAAATGGGTTGGGAACTTCTTGATAGAGTTCCTAACTTGTTAGATTACCAATTTATCCAGCATCCTCCCACTCCAGAACTTCAGTACCCTGCCACACATCGTGCTATGTCCAAGATTGAAGATTATCTTGGAAATGATGAAGACATTCATCCAGCTGACAAAGCCCAGATTCAGCATCTAAGATTAGAAGAATCAGCAGCTCACCACGAGTGGATCAGGTGGGCACAAGGAACTAGGTTCAGACAGGCTGTGTATACTTTTTTTGTTGAAAGAGAACAAGCACATCTTTCAGATACTTTAATTGACCTTGAGATACAGCTCTCAGTGGTGAAAGCATTAAAAGAAAAGAAGGAAAGAATCAGACACCATTTGGAGATGCTAAAGGCCAAAAAGAAGTACCCTTCCTGTAAATCCTATCAACTATGCAGTCATAACATACCTAGAATTGAGTAGACCTTGAAAGATAGGTCTAGGAGATTCTCTGAAAAAGTAATCTGTTACACTTTTCTCTCTTTCACTACATGCACTACGCTCCAACCTAGACTATGTGGCACCAATGTGCCACCTTCGTATCGTTTCTTTCTCTCAAATGCTGACTCATTCAACCCAACCCTTCACCCAGCTGTGCTTCTCCTTCCGCTCTTCACCTCCATGCACAGTAGGGTCCTCTTTCGTTAGCATTCCTCTTTCATTACCTTGCCATAGCCTTACCAACGCTCCTATTACGCCATTGGCTACCACAGCCATGGAAGCTCCCTTTACACTATTGGTTACCACTACTCGGGTATACTCTCACACCTGCCCTTAACCAGGGTCCAGGGCATCCTACGAGTACTTATACGCACCCTCATAGTACTACACCTTAGCTTTCGTCTCCCTTGTACTTCATTAGTACTAGGCCCTTGTCCAATCCACCCTTTACTCGTTCTTGTCCTCGCGTGCCTCGTCTCTACGACTCAGCAACCCTTGTCCCTAGTCTCATTGACTTGGGAAACCCTTGACGGAGTGCTATACGATACGCCCTCCTCTTCCTCGTGCTTGACTCCTGACCTGGCCTAGTTTTTCAAGGGCTACTCATTGACCTACCTGGCCAATGCGTAACAAAAGATGAAAGCTTTTCTAACGCGACTAGTCTTCACTAGTTCGCCCCCAGCGACACCATGTCGCAACAACCTAGACCCTCTCGACCCACTGTCAACTCCTCTTGGTGGTCCCTGCGAACCAACCAAGCCCTAGCCCAGTCTTCTTCTGATAACGACGAAGACTCACACTCGGACACAGATTCCGACACAGGTATCACACCCTCGAACCCCACCACTGATCGCCTAGCCACAGCCCTTAGCCACGCTCTATCAGCCCAGGCATCCATCCCTCGTGTACCTACACCACCGTCACCACTCCCCGCCCAACAACATCTCACATTTTCCCCAATTAACACCTCTACCCCAGCGCCAGCCATGTTCAGCGCAGCCAAACCCGTTGAACTCCGTCTTGGTACCCCCGAGCACTTTGATGGTGACCACAGAAAAGCTCTGCCGTGGCTCAACACAGTTATGTTCTACCTCGCCGTCAATGAGGACGTCTACAACACCTCTGTGAAGAAAATCGCCTTCGCTCTCTCATACATGACCAAGGGCTCTGCCGCCACATGGGCTCAAAACTTCCACCTCAAGGCCTACAACGCAGTCACAGGTTCCATCAACATGGGTACCTACCAAGACTTCCTCAAAACGTTCCATGAAGCCTATCAAGACCACCAAGTAGTGGCCGACGCCATCTCCTGGCTTGCCACCACCCGCATGGTCCTCAACAAGAAGAGGGAATACGAACCCTCGATCCAAGAATACAATGCCCAGTTCGTGACAAAGAAGTCCGAAGCCGAAATCACAGAAAACCAAGTCCTTATCAGCTACTACGCTGCCGCCATTCCCATCTCCATTATGCGCCGCATCTACGGCATGGAGAAAGTCCCCACCACAGTCGAAGAATGGATGATGCGCACTGTCATGTTCATCTCCCAGCACGAACGTGCCAACTGCGTGGCCCAACAATCCCTTAAACCACGTCAGTTCCAGCCATTTTATGCCACTCACTCATCCCCCAGAGACTCGAACGCCATGGACGTGGACGCCGTCCGCGTCAACAAACTCACCCCAGAAGAACAAAAGAGGTGCTTTGACCTCAACCTTTGCTTCCGATGCTGACAACCCGGCCATCGAACCGACGCATGCCCCAGATTCAAGGACAACAAGAACAAGACCGCTTCCTCCCCTCCATCGACGAAGAAGACTTGTGGGATTGCCTCGCACACACCTCATGTCGAGGAACTCATCGACTTAGCAGATGAACACGAGGGGACAGCCACCATTGGTAGAACGCAGGGTTTTTAAAGAGGGGATTGCCTAAGACGCGTGACTCTCCCCCTCCCGTGTACGCTAAAGTAGAGGAAATCAATAGACACTCATTGTCTCTGCTGGTCAATCTACTTGTATCCACAAAATGAAGCGTCGCTGCTACCGCTCTCGTCGACAGCGGAGCAGAAATCAACTGCATCGACTGGCACTTTGCCAAACGAAACAACATCCCCCTCACCCAGCTTGACAAACCCATCCGCATTGCAAATGTAGATGCCTCCCCGAACAAACAAGGAACCGCCAAGTACGGCGCCGATATCTATCTCACCATCGGTGATATTATGCACAAAGTACACTTCGTGGTCATCCACTGCGGATCCAACAACCTCATCCTCGGCGCACCTTGGCTGCGCAAGATCAACCCCCGCATCAACTGGGCCACCAAAGTGGTCGAAATTAAACGGTCCACCGATCAATCCCGAAACTACACCTGTCTCCACTCCCACATCCCCGCCAGACCTCTCCCAACCTGGAAAATCCGTATCACCTGTGAACAAACCCCCCACTTCTTTAGGTACCTCAACCGTCGACAACCAGAAGAGCAAGTCATTCACAATGTTCAGACTGTCAATCGACTAAAGAAAGTCGGACAACGGTTCATCCGGGCTACAACATCGATCAACCTCGCCATTGAAGCCCTCCAACATAAAACTCAGGTCACTCTTCCCGACAGGTACAGCGTGTTCCAGGACATCTTCAAAGAACCTACCGGCATCCAACTTCCCCCCTCCCGGTCCTACAACCACGAAATACACCTTCATGACACATTCAAACCGAGAATCAGTAAGATCTATCCTCTAAACCCCGAGGAAAGAATCGCAACGGAGGGGTTCATCGAAGAAAACCTGGCAGCCAGCAAAATTCGACCCTCCAAATCCCCCCAGGCCTCGCCATTCTTCTTCATCAAAAAGAAGGACAGCAAACTTCGACCATGCCAAGACTACCACTACGTCAACGAACACACTGTTCGAGACACATACCCTCTTCCCCTCATTTCAGACCTCATGGACAAATTGAAAGACACCAAGGTTTTCACCAAGTTTGACATTCGTTGGGGATACAACAACGTTCGAATCAAGGAAGGACACCAATGGAAGGCTGCCTTCATTACTCACAAAGGTCTCTATGAACCCACGGTTATATTCTTCGGGCTCTCCAACTCGCCTGCCACATTCCAACACTTCATGAACGAATCCTTCGCAGATCTTATAGCCGAAGGATGGTTGGTAATCTATATGGACGACCTGCTCATCTTCTCCCCTGACCAGGATACTCATGACGAACGAACCTGTCGCGTCCTTGAATGGATGCAACAGCTTAACCTACGGCTCAAACTGTCAAAATGTGACTTCAACAAACCCGAAGTCGACTACCTCGGCATGGTTGTCAAACCCGAACAAATCGCAATGGATCCCGTCAAACTTAACGGTATTGCTAAATGGCCCCAACCGCAATCCGTGAAAGATGTGCAGTCGTTCCTGGGATTCACTAACTTCTATCGCAGATTTATCCCTAACTACTTCACGCTCGTCAGACCGTTGATAGATCTGATGAAGAAAACCCAATCGTAGGCATGGATGACGAACTGCGAACACACCTTTGAGACCCTCAAGGAGTTATTCCTTGCCAAACTGGTACTGACGTTCCCAGACCTCGCTAAATCCTTTGTCATCTCCACGGACACCTCCCTTTACGCCTCTGGCACAGTCCTATCCCAAACCGGGAATGACGGTCAACTCCACCCATGCTCATACCTATCCCAGGCGTTCTCCCCGGCAGAACGAAATTATGACATCTATGATCGCGAGCTCCTCGCCATCATTCGCGCCTTAAAAGCTTGGCGACATTATCTGCAGGGAATGGGTCACACCACCACCATCTTCACTGACCATAAAAACCTCACCTACTTCTGTGAAGCCCAGAAACTCAACCGTTGCCAAGCGAGGTGGCTCCTCGATCTCGCCGACTTTGACTTCCACCTTCAACACACCCCTGGCCCCACACTCACCACCCCTGATGCGTTGTCGCGCCAACCCGACCATGACACCACCGACGGCGACAATGAACAGATCACGCTCCTCCCTCCCTCACTATTCGTCAACCTCGTTGACGCTGACCTCACCTCTTGAATCCGGGAACAAACCGCTGTGGACCCCTTCGCAACCGACATCCTCAATCGCCTTGACCCCGATACACCACTACACCTCCGTCCCCGTCTCGGGATGTTCCAACAACGCGACGGCCTTCTTTCCTACCACCGCCGCCTTTACGTCCCATCGGATATGCGCCCCGTCATCCTTCAACAGTGCCATGACCACGAATCGGCAGGCCATCCAGGCCTCCAGAAGACCCTCGCGCTGCTAGCACAGCACTACTGGTGGCCCAGGATGGCCATCTCCGCCCGCAACTATGTCCGTCACTGTATCCCATGCCAGGCCAATAAGGCCAACACCCATCCTACGACACCGCCACTCCAACCCATCACCTTGCAGGCCACTCGCCCCTTCCAGCAGATCAGTGTCGATCTCATCACTGATCTTCCACTCGCACAGGACTTTGACTTGCTCATGGTCGTGGTTGACCATGGCCTTACGAAGGGGGTAATTCTATGCCCCACCAAGAAAACTGCCACCGCTGCTGACATTGCCACACTCTTTTTCAACTCCATATACAAAAGATTCGGAATGTACGACAAGATTATCTCAGATCGAGGCCCACAATTCGCCTCCAACTTTGCACAAGTCCTCGGAAAACTCCTCAAATACGACCTGGCCCTCTCCACTGCGTACCATCCACAGACAGATGGCCAGACCGAACGGGTCAACCAGGAGATCGAAACGTACCTACGAATCTACTGCAGCAACCATCCTAGTAGTTGGGTGGACAACATCGTGCACGCAGAGTTCGCGCACAACCACCACCCCCACTTGGTGACTGGGAAATCTCCCTTCTTCCTCCTCATGGGCTTTGAACCCAAACCACTCCCTGACGTTCCGCTCACTTCAGACAACCCTACCGCAGACGAACGCGTCAAAAACTTAATCCAAGCATGCAATGAGGCCAATGCCTCCCACGACCTCGCACACATGCGCATGCAAAATAGAAACACACGCGCATACAAACCCTTCCGGAAAGGAGACCAAGTATGGCTTGAAGCCACTAACTTAAAATGACAGGTAGCGAACCCTAAATTCGCACCAAAACGAGAGGGACCGTTTATGGTCACCAACGTCATATCCCCTGTCGCATTCAAACTACGACTCCCCAAAACCTGGAAAATCCATCCCGTCTTCCACGCCTCCCTTCTGTCCCCATATAGAACTGACGGAACGCAACCCGTTCCACCCCCTCCTGATCTAATAGAGGGCGAAGAAGAATACAAAATTGAACGGATCTGGAAGCACCGCGGAAAGCCATCTGCCCGCTCATTCCTGATCTGATGGAAAGGATATGGACCAGAGAATGACTCATGGGTCCCAGAAAAGGATCTGTCACACGCCCGACAGCTCCTCACAGACTATAAGAGACAACACCGTCTCTAACCCACCTCCGAGAACCCTTCCACTCACCCCACCACGTTCTACACCCTCGCCATATGCTCCACATCTATGTCCATCGGCACTAACTACGAAAACAACAATGCCACCGCTCAGAACCCGTCATTACGACTGGAGAGTCCCCAGCCTGGAGCTGGTCCTGATACATCGTCATTATTTCCTCCTTTTTCTCCGAGTATTACATCTTCAACCATCCTGTCGTCGCATCAGGCGACAGCAGATGATTCTTTTAACCCTACTCTTGATTCTACTCCACGAAGCGGAACCCTTTCCGTAGACTTACCCCTCTATGCCCACAGGATGTGTGCTGGCCAGCACGACGTCAACTATGCCCTCCGAATCCACGCCTTCACTCAAGACGCTCGCCTTACCATCCCTATCGAGGCCCACCTTGATATGGGATCCCCTCTCCAATCCCTCTACACCGCGTTCCTCGCCCTGCAACGTCTACGCATGGGCTCCTCCCGCACCCACAGCAATGCTAATGCCATGTGTGCATTCCTCATCTCTGTCATGAGCTCGGTTGCCATCTCTCTCGAGAATTCCCTCCTCAAGATGGCCTACCAGATGGAATTTGGAGAGTTCCTCAACGGGTTGGATGAATACCTCCGTAACCTCACCCAGGCGAACGTAGCAGACCCCGCTACGTCCCCCACTCCCACTCTCAACGACGACGCATTGACCTTTGATGAATTAATGATTGTAGAACGACTAGAAACCTACTGGACCGGCGCCCAAGGTCGGGTCGTCCTCCCACCTTCCCATCCCCGCTACAACGAGGCCTGCTTCCAATGCCACCACCTCGGGCATGTCCGTGTCAACTGCCCAGTCTACCAATGTCCATTCTGCATGCTGTGGCGACCTGGCCACACCCAAGAAAGGTGCATGCTTCATCGTTCTACCATCTTACCCGTAGACCGCACTACCACACGGTCTCCCGCTCCCTCCGCGTCCACCTCATCACAAGATTCCTCCAACCCCACGTCAATCACAAACTCTCCCGTCCACCGCACACGTCGTAACCACGGCCATACGCGCACCACTCGCCACTCCCCTCCGTTGCGCGTACCCCCTCCATGCTTTATAGACACCCCCGCTGCATTCGGTGACCCCTCAGACCATGGCGATGATATCTATGATGATGTCGTGTATAGCAACATGACTGGATCCCCAGTCAACGAATCCGCGTCCTACAGTTGGGCATAGAAGACTCATGTGGTCACTCGCAGGCTAAAGGGGGGGTAATGTTACACTTTTCTCTCTTTCACTACATGCACTATGCTCCAATCTAGACTATGTGGCACCAATGTGCCACCTTCGTATCGTTTCTTTCTCTTGAATGCTGACTCATTCAACCCAACCCTTCACCCAGCTGTGCTTCTCCTTCCGCTCTTCACCTCCATGCACAGTAGGGTCCTCTTTCGTCAGCATTCCTCTTTCATTACCTTGCCATAGCCTTACCAACGCTCCTATTACGCCATTGGCTACCACAGCCATGGGAGCTCCCTTTACGCTATTGGTTACCACTACTCGGGTATACTCTCACACCTGCCCTTAACCAGGGTCCAGGGCATCCTACGAGTACTTATATGCGCCCTCGTAGTACTATACCTTAGCTTTCATCTCTCTTGTACTTCATTAGTACTAGGCCCTTGTCCAATCCACCCTTTACTCATTCTTGTCCTCGCGTGCCTCGTCTCTACGACTTGGCAACCCTTGTCCCTAGTCTCATTGACTTGGGAAACCCTTGACGGAGTGCTATACGATACGCCCTCCTCTTCCTTGTGCTTGACTTCTGACCCGGCCTAGTCTTTCAAGGGCTACTCGTTGACCTACCCGGCCAACGCGTAACATAATCCATTACATCATTTTCACAATTTTGAGACTTTGAAGGTTACGACCAAGATAAGTCGGATTCACCTATACCACCCACTGTTATGACATCACCATCATGCCTTGTACTTTGTGTTAGCAAGTGCATGAATGACTCTCCCAGCGTACTCTGTGTTAGCGTTGGGCACGATCACGTGACCTGCGGGTCACATG
>JBBPJS010001645.1:0-10161 GCA_038088835.1 Singerocomus rubriflavus
CTCAGCGCATCCTTTCGACACTCGTTCAATATTTCGCACTGTAATCTTTTCCGCAAACCAAAGTCACTCCTTTGTTCAAAGTCAAAGTGAAACTTCGTGTTCTTAAAAGACAAAGAAGATAGAATCAACTAGAGGTTGGTCAACAAAGTCTACAAAATCTTAACAGGCATCAAACATGTCCTTTGAGACAGTCGGGTTACCAAGACTGAATTGCATGCCATACTAGACTTTCATTCAAGAACTGTTCACGTTGCCACTCAAGAACTCTTTCTTCAGTACACTTATGATTGAGACACATCAAGCGTTCTTTCACAGGGTCTTCCAATGAAGCTTGGCCAAAGAACTAAAAAGAATGGTTACTTAATTCTGTGGTAATATCAAGTCTCGATACAAAGTCAATGCTCAAGAAGAAGTTCTGGTAATAAGACAGTTATCAATTAGACCTCCTCAAGACTCTTTTCAACTGCGTCTCTCCTTTTACACTCCCTGATACTCCCTCATCAACTTTCCCCACTGATGACATCACCTATATGATCCTCCTAGTTTCCTTTTAGCTCCATCCTGAAATGACATTAAAACTTATTACAAGCAAGGACCAGAGAAGATGTATAAGACAAGATCCAAGAATTTTTCAGGATCAAGATGCGATGAAGCTATATGCCCAGTTAGTTGAAGCTGAAAATATCTGACCATGAAACGCCTACGGGAAGTTCAGGTTGAAATAGGACTCTGGATGGAATCATAAACTGTAGCTCCAAAAGATTGAGAATGAAGATATCAGAAGCCTAGGTGCCCCGTTAGTATGGATAAGTCAAGTCGCAATGAAGAAATTTATTTCAAAGATCTAGTCAAGTTTTCCTTCTCTTGTTAACATTCAATGCACACAGAACTCAAATGTGCAACTCAAGGCCAAGGCATTAAGTTGTCAAAGTCAAGAGATGTCCAACACGACATTAAACTGTTTTGTTGACTATTGTCTCTGTAAAGATCCTGAAACAATCAGAAACTTATTCAATCCTAGATATGATTTAAAAACGTCTAAACCCCAGTACCTGAACAAGTATAGAAACTGTCATAGACAATTTGCACAGTCTTTAAACATGAAAGTTTTCTTCAAGGTCCTTATGGTCTAATCATCTGGTGAACAGTTATTCAGTTCAAGTAGAAGTGAGGTCACAAGACTAATCGTCGAAGAACAGTGAGGCCTTCAATGGAAAAAAGAATCGGATCAAGAAAAAGACATGACTGAAATGTCGTTAAACTTTTCCGGTGGTCATAACAAGACAATCGATAGAATCTAAACATATTCAGAAACTGTTCAACCCCTGACTTTGAACTTCAGTCATTAAACAAGTTCCATCAATCTGCCTCAATGTAAAACTGGGAAATTGCAAGTAAGGTATATGGTTCAGAATACCGGATTATTCGTTCCGAAAGGAAAGTGAGGTCTCCTATCAAAAGACTCAAGTTGCCAAGCTTCACAATTGTCTTGAAGAGACATTAAAAACTTTCTGGTGGTTGTTCACTCAACGATTATTAGTTCTAACTGTCAGAACAGAAACACAGTCAACATTTGGCACAGTCATTAAATGTCATAGTTCCTGAGATGAACAGAAACTCATTTGTTCCTGAACAAGAACTCAAAAGGTTTATTTTCTTTTTCTTCTCTCTTTTAGGAAATGTTTAAGATCAAGAATAAGATTGAAGTCCAAGATATTCTTTTGGTTACAAGTAAAGTCTCATTGACTATCAAGGCTTTCAATTATTCAAGATCAAAAACCACTCCTCAATTATGTTCCTCATTTCACTCTTGCTACATCCTTGACGAAAAGAAGAAAAGAATATACAAAAAGTCAAAAGAATAAAAGAAACATTATAAAAGTATAAAAGAAGAAAAGTTCTCAGCTCAGACATGAGGATAAATATGTTCTTTCTGAAAAACCGATTGCAGAGATCACCTCAAAGCTTTCCATGTAGACTGCAATGTCTATAAACTATGGTATAATCCAGAATGATTTCAAACTATCTAGATCAGCATATCAATAAACTGCCTAGAGTCTGGAAAGACTATAAACTACCAAACCAATCAAGTTGGCAAGATCAGTATCCAGTCGCATCCTCTGTCACCACTCAGATCATCCTAGGTGTTTGGATTTTCTCCTAGATCATCAATCCAGAAATCCCCATCCTCTCTCTTGTTCAAGCATTAAGGGAAAAGTACTTTCAAGATAATACAAAATGCCAAGAAAAAGTTATTCATCTCTACAGAGAAGTGAGGCTCTATCTGAAGCTCAAGTAAAGTCAAGAAAAGAAAAAGTACCCTGTGTCCCTGCATTTTGCAAGAACCATCTTGTCCTTTCTCTTCTCAATCCGATAGCCAAAGCTTGAAAGGAAGTAGTAGCCAGTAACATGGTGAAGCCTCAAGAGAAGTAGTATGCCTGAAAATCTACTCCTTGGAATATAGAGAAAGCCACCGTTGACAATTTATCAAGAACAACATGATGTATTCAAACAAGTTCATTAGTTCAAGATATTTCTGAACCTCCAGTCTAGCTAAAAATCCTAAAAAAATGCATTTGTCTAGCCAAAGACTTTAAACTATGGAATCGTTTATGGAATCAACGATGATGCTGTCTGGGAATACCACAGTCATTTGTGATGAAATTTTGAAGTCCTCAGTATGACTATAAAGTGCTTTAGTCCTGGATAAGACTCTAAAAGATCTTAGATCTAAGCATGTCTTTAAAAGATTCTCTTTCCCCTGATTTTATAGTTTGGCAGTTCCTCAAACTTATCATTCTCTCAACAAAGATTTCTATCTGTCAAAAGATTTGGTCTTATCACCCTCCTCTTCGATATTCTGCATTAAAATCATTATCCTCCGCCTTTTGCAGAAATGTCCTAAACATGACATGAAAACTGTTTAGCTCTTCCCTTTGGTTTTATAGGTTTTGGCAAAGTGATCCTCAAAACCCTTTCACATCTTTTGTCATATGCTTTCCATTGAAACATATGGAATTCTACTCGCCTCCCCTTTCCGGCCATACATGGAATCCTCGTCTCATTTACCTCAAGTATGAAATTGGGTCTCAAGAGTTAATGGAACATCTTGGATATTATTCTTTGAGTTTGCCCTCAAGCACTGCATTCCATCGAATATTGCCTCGGCTGCCCAGTCCCCTCCCACCACCCTTTACGATTGAATGGTTAACAGTCCTTTATTGGATGTTGATTGTTCTCTTCATGACTTGCATGATTCAATACACAATTCTCTGTTCTCTTTGGATGTCTGGAATCCATCCTAAAGATGAAAGAAGTGTTATGAATTGTGTATGATACTTGATACAATGACTGCTTGCTTGCATGCATAAGTACTCAATTATGACTTTCCCTGATCACATGACTTCCCTCGTTCCCTTCACATCTTCACATCTTCACCCTGTCATGTCTTCACATCTCATATTCTCTCCTTTCACTTGTCATGACATCACTGATCATTCTTCCATTCCGATCACCACACCTTTCTCATCTCTGTCATTCCCTCCGATCAGTACAATCATCTATCGAGATTGCATCTCAATCACGACCCTGCAAGATCCTAGATGGATCTCTGCCATGATCTCTCTCTGATCAGTCACACCTTGTGATCGATCATTCCATATTACTTTAACACACTGCTTTCATATCCACTCTTTCATTTCTCCACCATATGAAAGCCTAACCTTTTACTCATGGACCTTACCCCTTTACCTTATCGTCCACTAGCATTGATCCCATTATACCCTAGACCCTAGTCACAGCTTGATCTGTGCACCATCTTGTACTGTATATATAGTGGGGTTATGAATACAGGCTGTTCCCCCAGCCTAATCCACTTGTTTCCTCGCATCCTACCCTGCCTACCAAGGTGGCCTAGTGACAACAGTACAAGTAAGGGATGGTATTTGCCTGGCCCTCTTAACTGAGCCTTAGAAGTGAGCTGTCTGGAGATAAAGCTAACCTTTATCCTCCCCTCCTTATCGTACCATCGTACTAGTTCCTTATACCACCAAACTGCCAACATATTGGCCTATGAGCAAGCTCGTTCCCTAACAAAGTACAAAACCCAGTATCAAGTAGAATGGAAGACATTCTTTGGAAGTACTGAACCTTTATCAAAGCCACATGACAGAACTCTCATCGTAATGTTCCTGATGTTATACCTGTGATCCTGAGAAGCTCTCACTGCTGAAGGATCTTATCATATTTGTATCATGGACTCTAGATATTTAAGCCACTAGTAACATAGCATTCTAGTTGGAACATCCATTGGATTATCGAACAGACCATGGATCTACGGTGACACTAACTTCATTCTCAAGGGTTGCAACCTGGTAATAGCTACATGATCACCCAAGGCTCGGAACCCTCACCCCAAGAGCTGAATACTATTATGCCTTTCCTGTTAGGGGTTAGGTATTAGGAGGAAGACAGAGTACCATTGCAAGAGTACGGTTACTATCAAGGACTTGCAAGAATAGTCCTGGAGTTCCTGGATATAGTTGTTCCCCTCGATGCGCCATCCTTTCCTTTATCCAAAGACCTATCAACTGTCCTAGTCATCCCTCTTTTATCCGACATTATGGTTAAGCCCCATACCAAGATCTCTGATTGTCCGCTGAGTTGGTTGGGTTGTTTGGCAGAGTAGCATAACTCTTTGGTTCTGCAACAGATAGCCAACCCAGGAAATTGGGACAGAAAAAGAGAAACATTAAATTGTGGATGATGAAGATAGACTTGTGGCAAAGTATGCAAACCTGGAACAGTGACAAGCTCCATGTCGTAGCAGTGCTGTCAAGGTTAGAAGGAGTTAAAGCTCAACTTTTTGCATGCCTCAAGTTGGAAGAATACAAGACTTTGGAGAAGAAGCCTTGACTAGACAAAGATGGCAATTCCATGCTTGGTATCAAATACAGAGATCTGGCATGGCCCACAATGAAGGATTTTAAAAAAGAATTCAACAAATATTTCCAGATCGATGCATTAGCACACAAACAACTCTTCAAACTTGAATGACTAACTTAGAGAGGTTGTAATACTTTTGAATGGCTCAGTCACTTTGAGCTTCTAGCAAAAGAAGCTGAGATCTCCAATGACCATGCTTTAACCTTGCTCAAAAGATTGGTAGATCAACTAATCTATCACCAAGTTAATCTTCAGAACTCCAATGCTGACTATAAGGAGTTTAAAAAGCTAGTAAAGAAAGTAGGTCTAGCCTTTGAAAAGGAAAAAGAGGAGTAAGGAAGTTTTTCTTCATATCATTCACAAGCTATACAATGACCTTCATTCACATCTGGAGTATGACCACCATTCACACCATGCCTCTATAATCTGGCAGCATGTCCCCCTGCTACAAACCTAAAATTCACTGCTGTTGGAACCCAACCAGATTAAGGAGCACCTATGGAACTTGATGTGCAACAAACGAGACCTATTACTAATAGAGATCCTCAATGATTCCCTTTAAAAAATCTGACCAACCCCAATATGCAATGTTACAATTGCAATGGTCTTGGGCACATTGCAAGGGACTGTAAATTACCATGCTGGTTTCCAGTACAACAACAAGGAATATACAATCAGTGGGGAGAATATGTTCCTCCTCAAAATTACATACAAAATTATATGGTCAGAACAGAATTCTTCACTCAGCCTGATGCTAATGGGTGGCATGCTACCCAACTATATGATAGGCACAATTCTGCTGTGGTTGCAGCACAAGCTATTTCTTCACCCCAAATAATGGCATCACATGCCCAATATACAATGGAGGAAGCCAAAGCATATTGGAGAGATAAGATAGGGGCAGAAATGAAAGCAAAACAAGCTGAAAGCATATATTTAAATTAAATATGACCAAGGTTAATAGGGGTAACTTTGGTTGAAGGACAATAGTGTTACCAAGGTCTGTGATAGCTAATGAATGTTCTGACTTTGATAGTTCAGAATTGGACTCTGCTATAAAATGTGCTTTTGGAATTTCTGTAAAGGTGTCTCCTATAAGTGTGGCACTGGAAAAGAAACATAGTGTGCTTAATTCCTTTATAAGGTCAGTTTGTATTGCTTTTCTAAATTATAAACCCTCTACAGAAAAAAGCAAAACCCTTGCTTATCATGGAGAGTTCAACATTCCATGCAACATTAATTTCATATATCAGGAACAAGACTGTCTTGTAGCTCTAAAAGCTCTACTAGATTCTGGAGCCTGTAACACCTTTATAGATTCTCAAGTGGTTGTTGTGGAACTGAAGAGTTCCATCTACCATGCCAACAAACCTAACCAATCCAGCAGATGACCAGGGAATGATACAATGAATCTGTATGAGATAGTGATTCAGAAATGAAGAGTGCTGGATAGCAGGGATGGGGGAACAGAATATAGAAAAGGACTGAGTCAGGATGTCTTCATAGATGAGCTCCAGGACTACTCTTGCAAGTCCTTGATAACCGTTGTACTATTGCAATGAGGTTTTGTCTTCCTCCTAATACTAATACCCTATGGTAATAGCATAATCATGGTCACACTTTGGGGCAAGGATTCTGGTGCTTGGGTAATCGCATGGCTGATTCTAGGTTGCCATCCTTGAGAATGAGGGCAGTGTCACCATAGATGCATGGGTCTGTATGATAGCCCTAATGCATGTTTCAACAAGAGATGTGATGCTACTCATAGCTTAAATATTTGTAGTGTCCATGGTTCTGTAATATGATAAGACCTGCATGGCAACGATAGCCTCTTGAGGTCACAGGTATAACATCAGTACTCTAAATGATGAGGAGTATGTCACATGATCTTTAATGTTTCTATGATTCGAGGTTCTTCTAATGAATGTCTTCCATACTTGCAAAGGTTCTGGATTTTGAACTAGCTGAGGTACAAGTTTGCTAGCTGGCCATAATGTTGGCAGTTCAGTGGTGCTAGGAACAAGGAACAATAGTATGATAGAGGGAAGAGTGAAGGGGTTAGCTTTATCTCCAGACGTGCCTCACTCCTAGGGATTTAATGAAGGACTGATAGGCAAATAGCTGTCCTTTACTTAGTCTTAACTTCACTAGGCCACCTTAGTAAAGGCAGAGTAGAAGAGGTAACAAGTGGATTAGACTGAGGAAGCAGCCTGAACTCATAACCCCTTATATATGTTACAGAATGGAGCACAGACCAAGCTATGTCCAGGGTCTAGAGTATATGGTATTAATACTATAGGCTCTAGGGTAAAGGGTATAGTCCATGAGTAAAAGGTTAGGCTTTCATATGGAAGAGAAATGGAAGAGTGAATATGAAAGCAGGGAGTAAAGTAGAATGGAAGATCGATCACAAGATGTGACTGATCAAGGGGAGAATCGTGGCAGAGATCCCATCAAGGGTTCTGCAGAGTTGTGATCAAGATGCAATCTTGATAGGGATCATACTGATCGAAGGGTAAAGGTGGAGATGAAAGAGGTGAGGTGATCGTGATCAGAATGGAAGAGTGATTAGTGATTTATGAAGAGTGAAGAAAGAGATGGTAATAATGTGAAGACATAACAGGGTGAAAGTGTAAAGATGTGAAGGGAATAAGGGAGGTCACGTGATCAGGGAAAGTCATAATTGAGTACTCATGCAACACATACATGCAGTCATTGTACTAAGTATCATACACAATTTGTAACAATAATTGATCAATATCAACTAGAATGGAAACCATTAGCAAAACCTCTTAAGGCTATTAATGCAGATGGTTTTATAAACACTCAGGGAACTTTGCATTATTACACCACAATCACTATAACATTACAAGGTCACATAGAAATGCTAGATGCCCTAATTTCCACTTTGGACACACATTAGCTTATCATAGGCTACAACTGGTTATCACAACATAATCCAGATATTGACTGGGTTAACAAAACTATTTCCTTTTCTCGTTGTACCCCCCATTGCCAACAGTACAAACTGTTAACAACCTCTATCTGCACTATCTCAAAGGAAGAAGAGATCAAGTTAAAAAAAGCTGTACTTACAGCTTACCATGATTTCCTTGATGTTTTTTCCAAATCAGAATCCACTCAAATGCCAGAAAGAAAACTGTGGGATCATGACATTGATCTAAAACCCAACTTTATCCCAAAAAAAGGTCATATTATTTCTCTTTCTAAAATGGAACAAGAAGAAGTCCATACTTTCTTACAGAAAAAATTAAAGAAGGGGTATATCAGACCTTCCAAGTCCCCTCAAACCACACCCATTTTTTTTATTCTCAAGAAGGATGAAAAGAAACAAATGGTCATGGATTACAGATATCTAAATGAAGGAACCATTAAGAACACCTATTCATTACCATTAATATCAACTCTTATCGATTGGCTTAAAGGAGCTGATATGTTCACTACCCTAGATATTAGATGGGGATATAACAATATCTGCATCAAGAAAGGAGATGAGTGGAAAGGAGCTTTTATAACTCCTAAAGGATCTTATGAACCACTTGTCATGTATTTTGGCATGACTAATTCTCTGGCAACCTTTCAACAGATAATGAACAACATCTACAATGACATGTGGATTTGCATCCTCATCTATCTAGATGATGTGAACATCTTTATCAAAAACAAGACAAAAGAACAACACAAGGCAATAGTCAGAGAAGTGTTGCAAAGACTAAGAGATAATGATCTCTATGCAAAACCCTCCAAGTGCCACTTTTCCCAAGAAAAGGTTGATTTTCTAGGAATGGTCATATCCAAAGAAGGAGTGGAAATGCAAAAAGGAAAAGTTGATGCAATATTGGGTTGGCCAATGCCTCGTTGATTAAAAGATGTTCAGTCCTTTTTAGGACTTTGTAACTATTATTGATGCTTCATTCAAGACTTTGCAGAAATCTCTAAATTGCTTACTTTGTTGACAAAGAAAGATCAAGAGTTTATATGGAATGAAGCACAACAACATGCATTTGATATGCTAAAAGAACATTTCACCAAGGCACCTTTATTGGTTTTCCCAGATATCTCAAAACCCATGCATGTTGAAGCCAACACATTAGATTTAGCTACAGGTGCTATCCTTTCTTAACAAGGTAACGATGGGTTATGGCAACCATGTGCCTTTTATTCTCATTTATTCTCTAAAGAAGAACAGAACTATTCTATATATGACAAAGAATTGTTAGCCATTATTTGGGCATTGCAAGAATGGAGGCACTATCTTCTAGGATTACCCCATTTTGATATTTGGACAGATCACAAGAACCTGGAGTTCTGGAAAAAACCTCAAGATCTGTCAGCACATCAAGCAAGATGGCATGCTGTTCTTTTAGAATACAACTTCACCATAACTTATAAACCAGGCACACAAAATGGTAGGGCAAATGCATTGTCTTGACAACCAGACTATGGGGATGCAGCAGAGAAGATAAACACTAATATCACAGTACTACCACCAAAAGTCTTCAATGCTAGCATTCAATTGTCTTCTTCTTTCATGAAAGAAGTCCAGCAAGCTACTGCAACCATAACAGACCCTTTACCTTTCTCTTTCATATTTCACAATCAACAAAAAGTCTTTGTGGATCAAAGTCATAAAATTTATGTTTCTATTTCTCTTCAAAATCAATGCCTTTTGTTATATTATAATTCTCCACTAGCTGGGCATGCTGGTCAAGCTTGTACTCTTCACCTTTTAATGAGAACTTTCTCATGGCCAGGGATTACAAAAGATGTCAAAGAATATATATTATCTTGTCAAGCATATGCCATTGCAAAAGGGAAGCAATATGTCTCAGAAGTTACCCCTCTTCCACTTCCTGTTGCATCCACACCATGGCAAGATCTTTCTATTGACTTCATATCTGGTTTTCCTTTGATACATGTTGCAGAACTGAAGAGTTACACTACTCTGCCAAACAACCCAACCAACCTGGTGAACAACCAGAGATCTTGGTACAGGGCTAAACCATAAATGTCAGATAAAAGAGAAGGAACTAGGATAGTTTTGAGGTCTGCAGATAAAGGAAAGGACTGCACGTTGGGGGGACTTTCTATATATAATCTCCAGGACTACTCTTGCAAGTTCTTGATAGCAATCATACTCTTGCAACGATGCTTTGTCTTCCTCCTAATACCTAACCCCTAACGGGAAAGACATAA
>JBBPJS010001646.1:0-10161 GCA_038088835.1 Singerocomus rubriflavus
TCTACGGTGACACCGCCTTCGTTCTTAAGGATAGCAACCTGGAAACAGCTACGCGATGACCCAAGGCTCGGAACCCTCGCCCCAAGAGCCGAACACGATTACGCTACATACGTTAGGTTGTAGTGTTAGGAGGAAGACAGAACCCTAGTGCAATAGTCTAGCGGTTATCAAGGACTTGCAAGAGTAGTCCTGGAGCTCATCTATGAAGACGTCCCGACTCAGTCCTTTCCTTATTCCCGAATCCCTCATCCCTGCTGTCCAGCACTCTATACGTCCGGATATCATCTCTAGGATTCATCGTACCGTTTCCTGGTCGTCTGCCGGGTTGGTTAGTTGTGTGGTTGGGTAGACGGAACTCTTCGGTTCCGCAACACTAACACAAGGAAGAACTAAGCTAAGGAGATGTATAGTAAAGTGCCTGCTTTATATATGTCTCAGAAATGCACACAGACCATGATTGAGGGCTGGTGTGGGAAAGAATGATACTATGGTAGTGAATGGGAACTGCCTGTCAAGTTGAAATGGTTCACCTATCAAGGTGGAATAGGTGCCCACTATTAGAGTAAAACAATGACTATGGAAAGAGTAAAGGTGTTGATCAAAGGAAGCATGCTGTGCATAGAAGAGAAGTTCAGAAGTAGAAGCACAGCTATGACAATTGTGAGAATAAACAGATCAACATAAGAGATTGGCTCAGTGATCTGAGTGTGAAAAGAAGAAAAGAAAGAGAAAAGTGTACTGGCATAGTGTGAAGAAGGGAGAAATTGTAACATTACCCCCTTGCTAGACTGAAAGCTACCCAGCAAATCTTCTTCATTGTCATTTCTTGCAAGTAGGTGGTGGATCCCACCAGAGAGCTGGTGATGTTTGCTATAGCTTTGTCATTCATAAAGTGGTCACCATAGTCAATAATCTTCTTTTGGGGGGAGGCAGACCTTACAGTGGAGGAAGGTGGAGAATAGTGCCAGGGCCTGTGGTGTTGCATGCATGGAGGAGGGATAGGAGTGGGTGTAGGGGAGGTATTTCACAGTCTGGGACCATGATGGGTGGTATGACACATGGAAATTGTCTGAAAGGAGTGTGATGCATCATTGGATCTGTGACTGTTGGACAAGGATGATGTAGATATAGTGGGACTTATAGGAACATGTGGCTGGGAGAAATTCACCAGCAGGGTATGGGGGTGTCAAGCAGCACATTCTTTCTGATAGTGGCCAGGTTGCCAGTTAAGGTAGTGGGAGCATTGGTAAACAGGGCAATTTTTTTTTATGTGCCTGAGGTGTCAGCATTGAAAGCAGGTTTCTGTGTACTGGGGGTGGTTGTGTGGTAGTCTCATCTGTCCTAAGTTCCCAGTCCAGTATGAGTTCAGTCAGTTTACAATAGCAATCTCTTTTATGCTGGTGGGGTTAAAGGTGTTTGATGGGGTGTGTATTTCCTCTTCTCCATCTGTCCTTCTATTAATCTGGCACAAGTATGTTGAGCAACCAGACAAAACACTATATAATCCTGCCTATCTTCCATCACCATAACCTGTCAGGCAATCTGGCATCACCAACAGAATTCTAAAGAATGTCTGAAAGAAAGAGTGCTGAATAGTGGAGAGGGAATTGGGAATAAGGGGAGGATGATCTTCATACTCCTTGGTGAACTCTTGCATCACCAGTACTACACAGACTATTGCACCATGTATGCTTCCTCCTAATACTAGATTCTATAAGACTAGCATAATCATAGTTGAGCCTTGGGGAGAGGATTCCAGCTCTTGGGTAATCACATGGCTATCTCCAGGTTGCCATCCTTGAAAGCTGGTCAGGGGTGCCACCCCATCTTGGGGTCAACACATAGTATTTCCAACAAGATCTTCTACAAGCCCACAGGCAAGTAGGAATTCTAATAGATAGAACATCAATATGATAAGGGACAACAGCAGCATACACCTTTATGGCCCACAGGTATATTATTGTTTTGAGCTTGTGATAAGACTTTTGAGTCATGTGGTGTTATCTTCACAAAGTACTTCTTGATAACAAATGTCTTCCAGGTTGTCTTGACTGGGTCCTGTCTTGACTGAGTCCTAAGTTAGCATGACCACACAGTTATAGATAAAAGAGTGAAGAGTAGAGGATGAGACTACATCCAAGCAATGCCTCACTTCCAGGCAGTCCAAAGCCCAGGTGGGCAAATAGCTACTCTTTTACTTGTTATAGCTTGAACATCATCAGGCCACCAGTTAAGGCAGAGTGAGAGAGGTGAACAAGTGGATTTGGCTGGGAGGACACTAGCTCTTACACAACTCCTTATATACAGTACATGAGAGTGCACAGACCAAGCTGTGACTGACTATCTAGGGTATATGCTATTAATGCTATTGGAAGATAAGGTATAAGGGTCTAGTCCATAAGGGAAAGGTTAGGCAGGGTTCTGAGAAGATTAGAAATGAGGAAACCTGCAGGAAGTAATGTAAATGGAAGATCATCACAAGATGTGATGATCAGGAGGGAGATTGTGGCAGAGATCCCATCAAGGGTTCTGCAGGGTCATGATCTAGATATCAATCTAGATGAGAGATCATACTGATTGAAGGGTAATGGTGGAGATGAGGAAGGTGAGAACACCTTGAGAATGTGGAGAGATCTAAGATGATTGGTGAGGGGTCATAATAGTTATGAGAAAAAGGAAGAGGGGTTGAGGTTGTGGAACACATGATGGGAATGTGATGATGTGAAGGAGGGACAAGGTAGTCATGTGACCAGGGAGAGATAATAGATAAGATAGTCATGCCCATGCACTAACACAGAGTACACAGGGAGAGTCATGCATGCACTTGCTAACACAAAGTACAAGTGATGTGTATGATGTCATAACAAAGCAGAGGTCTAGACTTTCCAGGAATTCTCCAAACTCCAGTTGATAGGTGAGTGTTTCATGAGCACATTCTAGATTCATGGTGATGGATAACATTACTAAGACAAGGAAGGCACACATGGTGTTGGTGTTATTATATATATGGGAGAAGGCCATTTGCAGCCAATTGGTGGCTAAGAAGGCAGAGTAGAGGGAATGGAGTGGGGACTCCATGTCAATGTGGGCATTGATGGGAATGGCAAGGTGGCTATCTCTAACAAAGTTTCTGATTTGGGTAGGGTACATCAGGTTAGGGAACCTGGCTCTCATTCTATAGGCAGACAGGGGTAAGTCAACAGATAAAGTTCCCATGGGGAACAATTCCAAGTGGGTTTCAAGATAAAAAGGGGGAGCAGAAAAGAGGGGAGACATGGTACTAGGGGAAGTTTCATGGTTTTCATTGTTGGTATTTTCTAAAGAAGTGGTGGAGACAACTGGGGTGGATACATCAAGGAATGATACATCTAAAGTGGAAGAGGAGAGGCTGGTGTTGAGGGAAATGGCTATGGTAGCTAACTTAATGCAGAGGAGATTATATAGTGAAGACAGAGTGAGTTTTGAGGAGGGTTAAAAATAATAATGGTTTTTATAATCTTTGAGGAGTTGAGGGGAGTTTTTCAAGTCCCACTCAGGGACCCAGGAGTCTTCTTTGGGTAGGTATCCCTTCCATTGGATCAGAAAGGAGTGGGATCATGGTGGTCTGTGGTGTTTTATGATTTTCTCTATTTCATATTCTTTCTCACTGTCTACAAGTTCTGTTGAAGGTCTGGTGAGGGTTTTTCCATATTCTGTGGTTTCCTGATAACAGGTCAGAAGTGAAGCATGGAATACTGGGTGAATCTTCCAAGTATTTGGTAGCTGAAGTCTATAGGTTACAGGGGAGAGAACATTAGTAATGGTGAAAGGCCCCTCTCTTTTTGGGGCAAATTTAGGATTAGTGACATTTCACTTGGGATTTCTGACTTCAAGCCAAACCTTTTCCCCTTTTTTGAATGGGAAGAACTTCCCTTGGTAGATTCCTTTTATTTATTGTTGTGCTAGATTGTGGGCAGTGAGTGCCCCATTTTGTATTTTTAGGAGGTTGAATATGTGGAGGTCTGCTGTGGGAGACTTGGAGGTTTTTGCTATATTGGGTAGGGCTGTGGGTTTATAGCCCATCATTAAATAGAAGGGGGATTGTCCAGTGATGGAATGGGGTCTTCTATTGTGTATGAATTCTGCTTGCATAATATGATTGACCCATATTGTGGGTTCATTTTTACAAAAAATTCATAGATAGATTTCAATCTCCTAATTGACCTGCTCTATTTCTCCATTAGTTTGCAGGTGGTAGGCTGTGGAAAATGTGAGGTCATAGTTGAGTAGCTTCCCCAATGCTTTGAAGAAGTTTGATATGAATTGTAATCCTTGATCTGAAATGATTTTATCATATAGTCTAAACCTTTTGTAGATGGCTTTAAAAAATAGGGTGGCAATGTTCTCAGCAGTTGCCATTTTCCTGGTGGGGCATAAAATTACCCCCTTCATAAGCCTATGGTCAACCATGACCAACAGGCTATCAAAGTCATGTGATTTAGATAAGTCTGTGATTAGATCATAGGAAATTTGGGAGAAAGGTCAGGTGTTATGACATTGCATACATACTTGTGCACACTCATGAATACACCCTGCATACTTTGTGTTAGTGCAAGAGTATGACCTTTCCTAGTGCACAGATTGCACTTTATGAACTAATGACTTTCCTGGTCACATGACTACCTTGTCCCTTCTTCACATCATCATACACTCATAGTGATCACATCCTAACTCCTCTCCCTCTCTCTCATGACCCCTTACCAATCATCTATAGATCTGCCCACATTTTTAAGGCTTTCAGGCCTTCCTTATTTCTGCCTTTACCATTCAATTGATATGATCTCTTATTGAGATATCAATCTCAACCATGATCCTGCAGTTGATGGGATCTCTGCCATAATTCACTCCTTGATCATTCACATCTTGTGATAATCTTCCCCTTACATTACTTCCTGCAGGTTTTCTTCTTTCTGATCTTCTCAAAAGCCTGCCTAACCTTTGCCTTATGGACCTAACCCTTTACCCTACTAGTATCCAATAGCCTTAATAGTGTATACCCTAGATAGTCAGTCACAGCTTGATCTGTGCACTCTCATGTACCATATATAAGGGGTTGTGCAAGGGCTGGTGTCCCCCCAGCCAAATCCACTTGTTCACCTCACCTACTTTGCCTGCAAAGGTGATCTAGTGATGTTTAAGAAATAACAAGTCAAGAGGTAGCTATTCACCCACCCAGTCTTCAGACTACCTGGGAATGAGGCATTGCCTGAATGTGGTCTCATCCTCCTCCTCTACTCTATTTATAACTGTGTGGTCATGCAAGCTCAAGACACAGTCAAGATGAATCATGGTCAAGACAACTTGAAGCAACATTCTTTGTGAAGACTTTTACTTTATGGAAAACCTACATAATGCAAGATGTCTCTCTAGTCAAGTGAATGTGATACCTGCAGTTCACATAGGCATATGTTGCTGGTGTCCCTTATCATATTAACAAGATAGTATTTATAGTTATTTGTTATGAATTTGTATATGAACTCTACACTATGACTGCATACTTTGCATGCACAAGTGTCATGACTCTCTTTTCCCTGATCATGTGACCATATTATCCCTTCACATCATCATGCCTTTACCCTTTATGTTGATCATATCTCTTATCTCTCTTCACAACTCTTAATGAATCACCAATTACTTTTCCATTTCAATCACAATCACCTCACCTCTTTCATCTTTGTCATTCCCTTTGATCAGTATGATTACTTATACAAACTCTGCAAGATCCTAGATGGATCTCTGCCATGATCCCTTCCTTGATTTTTCACATCTTGTGATTGATCTTCCATCTTACATTACTTGCCTACATCTCATCTCTGCTTCATTCCATTCTTTAGAAGAGATGCCTAACCTTTTACTCATGGACTATACCCTTTACCCTAGATACCTTTAGCATTAATCCCTCATACCTTAAACCTCTAGTCACAGCTTGATCTGTGCACATTCCTGTAACATATATAGAGAGGTTATAACAAGGGCTGTTCCCCCAGCCTAATCCACTTGTTAGTACCTCTTTTATCCTGCCTATCAAGATGGCCTAGTGATGTCACAAGTAAAGGACAGTTATTTGCCTACCCACTTTTCATTAAGTGCCTAGGAGTGTTGAGTGACCAGAGAAACACTATAACCTTGCCTATATCCATCACCATATCCTGTCAGGCAATCTGGCATCACCAAGAGAATCCTAGAGAAAGTCTGGAGGGAAGAATGCTGAACAGCAGAGAAGGGAATTGGAGAGTGAGGAAAGGGTGATCTACAACACCTTGACAAACTCTTGCATCATCAGTACCATCAAGCACTATTGCAGCTGGTGTGCATCCTCCTAATACTGCATCCTACAAGTGCAGCATAATCATAGTCAACCCTTGGGGTGAGGAGTCCAGGTCTTGAGTAATTGCATGGCTATCTCCAGGTTGCCAATCTTGAAAGCTGGTCAGGGGTGCCACTCCACCTCGGGGTGTTCCACACAGCATCCCAATGAGGTTTTCTCCAAGTCCACAAATGAGGAGGAACACTAATAAATAGAACACATTAATATGATAAGGGAAGCCAGCAGTGTACACCTATGCAACCTGCAGGTATAACATCCGCTTGACTAGAGATACATCTTGCATCATGTGAGTTTACTACATCAGGTTAGTGCCCTCACAAAGATGGGTGATACTTCAAAGAATGTTGGCTTCAAGTTGTCTTGACTGTGACTTGTTTTGACCATGTCTTGAGCTTGCATGACCACACAGAATAAGAATAAGGAGAGGAGGATAGATGAGACTGCATCCAGGCAATGCCTCACTCTCAGGCAGTCTGAAGACCAAGTGGGTGAATAGCTACCTTTTTACTTGCTGTTCCTTAAACATCATCAGGCCACCAGTAAAGGCAGAGTGGGAGAGGTAAACAAGTGGATTTGGCTGGGGGACAACAGCCCTTGCACAACCCCTTATATACAATACATGAAAGTGCATAGACCAAGCTGTGACTTGGGTCTAGGGTATAATACTATTAATGCTATAGGTAGATAAGGTAAAGGGTGTAGTTCATGAGGGAAAGGTTAGGCATTCATATAGAAGAGAAATGGAAGAGCTAATATGAATGCAGGGCTTACAATAGAATGGAAGATCAATTACAAGATGTGAAAGATCTGGAATAGTAATTGTGGCAGAGATCATCAAGATTCTGCAGGGTCATAATCTAGATAATTTAGATGAGATTTGTACTGATCAGGGAAGGCAGAGATGAAGGAATGGAAGATGCATCTCAGGCATGCACCAATCATGAGGTGTGGAGAGATCTAATATGATCAGTGTGATGTTATGAAGTGGATGTTGTTATGAATTGTGTATGATACTTGATACAATGACTGCTATGCTTGCATGCACAAGTACTCAATCATGACTTTCCCTGATCACATGACCACTTCTGTCCCTTCACATCTTCACCTCTTCACCCTGTCACATTATCACATCATCACATTCTCTTCCTTCACATTGTCACAACATCACCGATCAATCTTCCATTCTAATCTTGATTATCCTTTCTTCATCTCCATCCTTACCCTCCAATCAGTATGATCATCTATTGAGATTGCATCTTGATTATGATCCTGCAAGATCCTAGATGGATCTCTGCCATGATCCCCTTCCTGATCATTCACATCTTGATGATCGATCTTCCCTTCCATTCTACATTCTGCATTCATATCCACTCTTCATATTCCCACTCCATATGAATGCCTAATGTTCTCCTTATGGATTCTTCCCTTATATCATATAGCCAATAGCATTAATCACGTATACTCTAGACTCTAGTGTACAGCATGGTCTGTGCACTATCTTGTAACATATATAAGGGGTTATGAGTACAGGCTGTTTCCCCAGCCTAATCCACTTGTTTCCTTGCATCCTACCCTGCCTACTAAGTGTTACAATTTTCCTTCACCTCACTACATGCACTATGTTTATCCTAGACTATGCAGCACCAATGTGCTACCTTCATCTCTCATGTCTTGAATGCTGACTCATTTACTCAACCCCTTTCTGCCATAGGCTGTGCTTCTATTTCTGCTCTTCATTTCCACACACAGCATGGTTTCCTCATTTGTCAGCATTCCCTTTTCATTACCTTGTCATAACCTTGTCATAGCCTTGTCACTGCTCCCTTTATGCTATTAGCTACCATTGCCATGGGAGCTCTACTTACACTATTGGTTACCACTACATGGGTACAGTCTCATGCCTGCCCTTAACCAGGGTACAGGGCACCATACAAGTACTTATATGCAACCTCATAGTACAATACCTTAGCTTTCATCTCTCTTGTACAACACTTGTACCTGGCCACCATTGGCAATATACATTGCCTCTTCCTTCGTCGCTGTGCACCTCAGTCCTTGCAACTAGGTGAACCCTTGTTCCCAAGTGTCTTAGTCTCATTGACTAGGCAAACCCTTGTTGAAGTGCTCTACGATATGCCCTCTAAACCCTCATACATTATCCATTGACCACAGCTTTGTCAATCAAGGGCTACGTGCTGTCCTATCTGGTCAACATGTAACACTAAGGTGGCCTAGTGACAACAGTACAAGTAAGGAATGTTATTCACCTAGCCCTCTGCATTGAGCCCTAGAAGTGAGACATCTGGAGATAAAGCCACTCCTCCCCTCTACCCTCTTATCATTCCATCGTCAGTCCCTCTCAGTACTAAACTGCCAACTTAGGCCAGAGAGCTAACTCATACCTCAGCTAGTTCAGAACCCAAAACCAATGCAAGTACAGAACCCATTCATTGTATTAAGAATCAGTACAAGAATCTATCAAAGATCACATGATGTAGTCTTCATCGTAACGACTACTGATGTTATACCTGTGACCTAGAGAAGCTCTCACTGCTAATAGGTCTTATCATATTGGAACAGGATATTACAGATATTTAAGCCATGAGTAGCATCATGTCTCTCATTGAGACATTCTAAGGGGTTATCATATAGACCCAAGGATCTACGGTGACACCGACTTTGTTCTCAAGGGTTGCAACCTGGTAATAGCTACATGATCACCCAAGTACTAGAATCCTCACCCCAAGGTATGAACACGATTATGCCTTTCCCGTTAGGGGTTAGGTATTAGGAGGAAGACAAAGTATCGTTGCAAGAGTACGATTACTATCAAGGACTTGCAAGAGTAGTCCTGGAGTTTGTTAAACTCAGGTCGGACACTGCTCCGAGGGGAACTCCAAAGGTCCGGAGTTGAGGGGGTCGGACAGGACTTGGCTTCACCTTATGTGGTGCGCCCTTGCACAGGATCCAGTTGTCCCAAATTTACAGAGGGTCGGAGGTTGGAGGTCGGAGGGGGTAGTGAGGAGAAGTCAGTCAACGACTTAGAGGACGAGTGGGGAGAGCATCAGGTTATGTTGATATTCAAACTGAAGTGTACAAGTCGTAACTACAGAGTTTATATACAGAGGGACTCAGATGACTAAGTCCGGAGTCGGGTTATAGTATGTACCAGAGGGGTCGGAGGTAAGACTATGCCGGAGCGCAGCCTCAGAGCTGTGCTCCTAAGCGAGCACCAGTATCGGAGTTCTAACTAAGCGAGAAATGGAACGTAAGGTATGAGTGACATAGGGGAACGTAAGGAAACAGAGTCAGAAGGAATTACTAAGTACAAGTCCGAACGGAGTAGGTACAGGAGAACGGAGGAGAGACAGACCGGAGGTACAACGGAGATGGTACAGAGGTACTGGAGTAGACTTGAGACACGGGATATGACAGTATCCCCCTCTTAGGCCTGAACCCTTGAAGGCCACTGAGTATCACGTGACTCCGTTGACTGCGGAGTCTGAAAAGTTATCCGGCGGAGTGGAGTGTTACCTGCACAGTATAAAGTCTGGGTGATCCGTGGACAACTCCTTGGAATCCAACCACCATGTCCGAGTACGCCGACATCAAGACCTGGAGTGACGAACACCTGGCAGAGTGTGTTGACGACGACGACATGTTGTGGGACGCGAAGGCAGCGGAGAGGAGACGGCACATGAAGGTGAGGAGGGAGGAGGAGGAGCGGAGGCGGGCAGAGGAGGCTGCCAAACGACAGGCCGAGGAGGACGCGAGGCGTCGAGCGGTGGCTGAAG
>JBBPJS010001647.1:0-10160 GCA_038088835.1 Singerocomus rubriflavus
AAGTGGACATGAGACTGCAGTGCTTACTCTAGAATGGAAGATCGATCACAAGATGTGAAAGATCAAAGGAAGGATCGTGGCAGAGATCCCATCAAGGGTTCTGCAGGGTCATGATCTAGATTGATAATCTAGATAAGATGTCATACTGATCAGGAAGAGCGGAGATGAAGGGAATGGAAGATGCATCGCAGGCATGCAACAACCATGAGGTGTGGAGGGATCTGAGATGATCAGTGTAATGTCGTGACAATTGTGAAGAGGTGAAGAGAGTGAAGATGTGATACACGTGATGGGTGAAGGCGTGATGATGTGAAGGGACGGAGTAGTCACGTGATCAGGGAGAGAGAAGTCATGTGACCCGCAGGTCACGTGATCATGCCCAACGCTAACACAGAGTACGTTGGGAGAGTCATTCATGCACTTGCTAACACAAAGTACAAGGCATGATGGTGATGTCATAACAGAAGCCCCATATTGAAATCTCTGGTCATCTGCTGGGTTGGTTGGGTTGTTTGACAGTGTAGACAGAACTCTATGGTTCCACAACACTTAGATTAGGCTGCTTATCAGCCTGCAACCAGAAAAGAGCCATCTTCCCCATTCGAGAATCTTTTTCATATAACTTCACAGAAGACTTGAAATATACCTGCATTCACCATCACACCAAACTCTGGATTCACATTGACACTCATGATGTCATATGATAGCATGGCTGCAAAGCCATAAAAATACTGTCTGTTGAGCCCTTTGCTCCAGACACTGCAATCCCTGGAATCTGTTATGAATTTGTGTATGAACTTGTACAAACTTTGCACTATGACTGTGTGCTTGCATGCATGAGTGCCATGATTACATCATCCCTGATCACATAACCACTCCATTCCTTCACATCATCATGCCCTTAACCCTTCACATTGATCACATTCTATGTTTCACCTCTTCACCTCTTTCATAACATTATACCGATCACATCTTTCATTCCGATCCCAATCCCTCTTCCTTCATTTCCATCATTCCCTTCGATTGGTACAATTACCAATCAAGATTGCATCTCAATCATGACCCTGCAAGATCCTAGATGGATCTCTGCCACAATTCCCTTCTTGATTGTTCACATCTTAATGATCGATCTTCCATTTTAGATTATTCCCTGCACTTTATATCTGCTTCTTTCATTTTGATATATGAAGCTGCCTAACCTTTCACTCATGGACTATACCCTTTACCCTAGCTACCAATAGCATTAATACCATATACCCTAGACTCACGACACAGCTTGATCTGTGCTCATTCCTGTAATGTATATAAGGGGTTATGAGTACAGGCTGTTCCCCCAGCCTAATCCACTTGTTACCTCCTCTCCTACCCTGCCTACCAAGGTGGCCTAGTGAAAAGTACAAGTAAAGAACAGTTATTCACCTATCAGCTCTTCATTAAGTCCCTAGGAGTGAGACATCTGGAAATAAAGCTAACTCTTTACTCCTTTCCTCCATCATACCATTGTTCACTGATCCTAGCACCACCGAACTGCCAATGTTATGGCCAGCTAGCAAGCTCATACCACATCACAGTTTAGAACCCAGAACATATGAAAGTACAGAAGACATTCATTAAAAGATAACAAACCAAAACATACCAAAGATCACATGATGTAGTTCTCTATTGTACTGACTACTGATGTTATATCTGCGATCTTGAAAGGCTATCATTGCCATGCAGGTCTTATTATATTACAAGAACTGTTTACAGATATTTAAGCCATGAGTAGCACTGTGTCTCTTATTGGAACATATGTTGGGGTTATTATACAGACCCATATATCTATGGTGACACTGTCTTTGTTCTTAAGAATGGCAACCTGTTAAATAGCCATGTGATTACCCAAGGCTCAGAACCCTTGTCCCAAGAGCCGAACACAATTATGCCTTTATCATTAGGGTATTGGTATTAGGAGGAAGACAGAACCCTAATGCAATAGTCTAGTGGTTATCAAGGACTTGCAAGAGTAGTCCTGGAGCTCTCATATAGAAGTTCCCCTAATGCACAGTCCTATCATCATTCCTGCTGTTGCAGAACTGAAGAGTTCTGTCTACCCAATCACATAACCCAACCAACCTGGCAGACGACCAGGGAATGATATAATGAGTCTGATATGAGATATCATCCAGATAGAGGAGTGCTGGACAGCAGAGAGGGGAATCGGATATAAGAGAGGACTAATGCATGGGGGGCTTTCTATATGAGATTTCCAGGACTACTCTTGCAAGTCCTTGATAGTAACCATACTCTTGCAATGGTACTCTGGCTTCCTCCTAATACTAATACCCTATGATACTAGCATAATTGTGTTCAGCTCTTGAGGTGAGGATTCTGAGCCTTGGGTAATTGCATGACTGTTAACCAGGTTGTCATCCTTGAAAGCAAAGACAGTGCCACCATAGATACGGGAGTTTGTTCTGATACGTTGACCTCCATGTATGTTCCAACAAGAGACGCTATGCTACTCATGGCTTAAGTTATCATTATCTAATCTCTGAATATAATAAGGACTATTAGCAGTGAGAGCTTCTCTAGTCCACAGATATAACATTTAGGAATATTACAATGGAGTTCCTATCATGTGGTCTTTGATATGTTTATGGTTCGGATCTTGATACAAAGAATGTCTTCCATTCTTCTAGGTACTGGGTTCTGTACTAGTGCTTGAATGAGCTTGCTCTCTGGCCTTGCATTGGTGGTTTGGTACTGAGAAGGACTGACGATGGAATGATGAGAGAGGAGGAGGGGAGTTGGCTTTATCTCCAGACGTCTCACTCCTAGAGCTCAATAAAGAGGGCTAGGTGAATAACATTCTTTACTTGACCATTGTCACTAGGCCACCTTAGTAGGCAGGGTAGGACATGAGGAAACAAGTGGATTAGGCTGGGGGAACAGCCTGTACTTATAACCCCACTATATATACTATACAAGAGTGTGCACAGACCAAGCTGTGACTAGGGGTCTAGGGTATAAGGGATTAATGCTATAGGCTACTAGGGTAAAGGGTATAGTCCATAAGTAAAAGGTTAGGCATCTCTTCTGAAGAATGGAATGAAGCAGAGATGAGATGCATGGTCTAAGATATAGGGGATGATCGATCACAAGGTGTGATGATCAGGAAGGAAGATTGTGGCAGAGATCCATCTAGGATCTTGCAGGGTTTGTGATTGAGATGCAATCTTGATAGTGATCATATCAATCAAAGGGAATAATGGAGATGAAAGAGGTGAGGTGATCGTGATCAGAATGGAAGAGTGATTAGTGATTCATGAAGGTGTGAAGGAGAAGGATAAGAGATGTGATAATGTGACAGGGTGAAGGTGTGAAGGTGTGAAGGGAATGAGGGAGGTCATGTGATCAGGGAAAGATGATATCATGGCACTCGTGTGTGCAAGCATGCAGTCATAGTGCAGGATTCATATAAGGTTCATACATAATTCATAACATCCACAGACCTTCTAACTGTCCTAGTTACCATTCCTTTATTCAACATGTATGGTTTAGCCCTGTCCTGAGATCTCTGGTTGTTTGCTGGATTGGTTGAGTTGTTTGGCAGAGTAGCATAACTCTTTGATTCTGCAACAGAATCTAGAGCATGTCCAGCAACAAGTACTTTAATGTTATGATCCTCTCCCCACAGACTCATCAGTGCATTCCTTATAACACTCATTCAATATCCTGTCCTGCACTGTGATCCTTATCACAAACTGAAGTCCCTCTTTTGATTGAAGAAACATTTCAGAAGATTGGTATCAAACTAAAATGCCTTGCTGAAGCTGTGGGTTAGAGTACAGACCATGGTGAAATCATAAAAGCAAGCTTTGAAAGAAGTCCAGTCCCAAGATTTGTTTCACACAAGACAAGAAGACACTTCATGTTCCTAAAAACAAAAAAGATAGAATTGCTCAGAGGTTGGTCAACCAGAGTCTACAAAATCTTAACAGGTATCAAACATGTCCTTTGAGATGGTCAGGTTAATAAGACTGAATTGCATGCCATACTAGACTTTCATTCAAGAACTGCTCACATTGCCACTCAAGAACTCTTCCTTCAGTACACTTACTATTATAAACCCAATACAACACTTGTTGCCTCTGTATGGTTAGGCACTTGTGTTATGATTCACAACTTCTTAGTGCATGGGTTGCACTTCTCATGATCATGTAACCTTTGGGTCACATGACATCCCTGATCATGTGACTACTCCATTCCTTTACATCATCATGCCTTCACCTGTCACATCTTCACATCTTCACTCTCTTCACTCCTTTATGACCTGCATGACATTACACTGATCATCTCAGATCTCTCCACACCTTATGGTTGGTGCATGCCTGCAATGCATCTTCCATTCCTTCATCTTCATCCTTTCTTAATCAGTATGAATCTCATCTAGATTATCAATCTAGATCATGACCCTACAGAACCCTTAATGGGATCTCTACCATGATCTTTCTTTTGATCATTCACATCTTGTGATGATCTTCCATTGTAGAGTAAGCCCTGCATTCATCTCCGCTTCTGATCTTCCTAGATGAATGCCTAATCTTTGCCTAATGGACTCTTATCTTTATCTTATCATCCAATAGCATTAATACCATATACCCTAGACCCAGATCACAGCTTGGTCTGTGCACCTTTTTATAACATATATAAAGGGGTTGTGCAAGGGCTGGTGTCCCCCCAGCCTAATCCACTTGTTCATCACCTCTTCTACCCTGCCAGCAATGGTGGCCTAGTGATGTTAAAACTAATGCAAGTAAAGGGGTCTAGCTATTCACTCACTCGCTCTTAACTAAGTGCCTGAGGTTAAGGCACTACCCTGGAGATAAAGCCAATCCCCCATTTTACCCTTTCTTCTTTATTTGTTTGCTATATGGTACTGTGTGGTTGTGTCATATCCTGTATCTCAAGTCTACTCCAGTACCTCCGTATCATCTCTGTTGTACCTTCGGTCTGTCTCTCCTCCGTTCTCCTGTACTTACTTCGTTCAGACTTGTAGTTACTCATTTCCTTTGACTCTGTTCCTCTTATGTTACTCGTACCTTACGTTCCATTTCTCGCTTAGTTAGAACTCCGATACCGGTGCTCGCTTAGGAGCACAGCTCCGAGGCTGCGCTCCGGCATAGTCTTACCTCTGACCCCTCCGGTACATACTGTAACCTGACTCCAGACTTAGTCATCCGAGTCCCTCCATATATAAACTCTGTAGTTACGACTTGTACACTTCAGTTTGAATATCGACATAACCTGATGCTCTCCCCACTTGTCCTCTAAAGTCATTGATCGACTTCTTCTAACTCCCCTCCGACCTCCGACCTCCGACCCTCAGTAAATTCGGGACAACCGGATCCTGTGCAAGGGCGCACCACATAAGGTGAAGCCAAGTCCCGTTCGAACCCCTCAACTCCAGATCTTCAGAGTTCCCCTCGGAGCAGTGTCCGACCTGAGTTTAACAGTATATTCAAACTGCCTCTTGTACTGGATCCCTACTCATGACAACCAATGCTCCTCCCAAGCCTGACCTATCGTCCAAGCTAGGCAAGGACAGTAAACTCACAGCGGCCGAGCGTAAGCGCCGCTTTGACAACAATCTGTGCATGTTCTGTGGCCAAGCAGGACATCAGGCCAAGGAGTGCACGAAGTCAACATCTTGTGCAGCCAAGGGCTGTGCAGTCAAGACTCCAGAAGCAAAACTGGAGGCCTCCTTTGAGGCAAAAAAATAGTCTGCAACCTCCGTAACTCCGCACAAGATGGAGGTTGCGTTGAACCCACATGTGCACCAAAGGAGCTCCGTCTCAACACGTCCGCTCTCTCCAACCCACGATTCCTCATGCCTTCTGTCTCCCTTGTATCATACAACATCCCTTCCTTTCCAGCATTGATAGACTCTGAATCCTCCAATTGTTTTATAGATATGAAGTTTGTTAATAAACATGAACTTTCCACCTACTCTGTCCCTCCGCTCTCTCTCCATTTGTTCAACAGAACATCCAATTCCACCATCACTCAAGCTCTTGACCTCTCCATCTGATTTTCCTCTGGTGATATCACTCCGACGACATTTTATGTCACTCCGCTAGACGGCTCGTGTTCCATTGTTTTAGGACACAACTGGCTGACCTGCTTCAATCCGTTAATTGACTGGGTTTCAAGCAGTATATCGTTCCAAGCATCAGAACCACCCATGCCAGCACCCCTGAGCTCAACTCCACAGCCTCCGGACACCACTCCTCCAGCTGACTCCGTCCCCTTCAATACACTGCATTTCTCTGTATGCAAGGCTTTGCCCATTGCGCTCATCAGCACACCTGCCTTTGTGCTCGCCTGTAACCTCCAGGGCTCAGTGCAGTTTGCAATGATGCTCCAACCGCCCGACAGCGACCTCCGCTCCGCCTCCATCACCTCCGAACCTGTCAATCTCTCTAGGGTTCCCCCAGAGTATCACGACTTCGCCGATGTGTTCAGTAAGAGCAAAGCATCCCAGCTTGCCCTGCATCGCGATTTTGATCTGAAGATCGACCTGGAAGAAGGAGCCTCTCCCCCTATAGGCATGTCCTATTCCCTTTCCCCATCCGAGCTTGAGTCCCTCCGGACGTTCCTCAATGAACTGTTACAAATTTGTGTATGAACTTGTACGATCCTGCACTATGACTGTGTGCTTGCACACACGAGTGCTATGACATCACACTCCCTGATCACGTGACCACACTGTCCCTTCACATCATCACGCCTCTATCCCTTCACGTGTATCACATCTCTTATCTCTCTTCACATCCTTCACGACTTTACACCGATCACATCTTCCATTTCAATCTCGATCCCCCTTCTTCATCTCCGCCCTTACCATCTGATCAGCACGATCACTCTCACGAACCCTGCAAGATCCTAGATGGATCTCTGCCATGATCCCCCTGTCAGATCTTTCACATCTTGTGATCGATCATCCCTTTACATTAAACCCTGCATCCTTATATCCACTTCTTCCATTCTGATATATGAGATGCCTAACCTTTGCCTGCAGGACTTTACCCTTTACCTTAGTAGCCTATAGCATTAATAGCATATACTCTAGACCCTAGTCATAGCTTGGTCTGTGCACTATCCTGTAACGTATATAAGGGGTTATGAGTATAGGCTGTTCCCCCAGCCTAATCCACTTGTTTCCTCGCGTCCTACCCTGCCTACCAAGGTGGCCTAGTGACAACAGATCAAGTAAGGGATGGTATTTGCCTGGCCCTCTTAACTGAGCCTCAGGAGTGAGCCATCTGGAGATAAAGCTAACCTCCACTCCTCCCCTCTATCGTTCCATCGTATTCTCGTACCACTGAACTGCCAATATCAGGCCTATGAGCCAACTCATACCTCGTCTAGTTCAGAACCCAGAACCTATGAAAGTACAAAACCCATTCGTTATACCAAGAACCGACCCATAAAGATATAAGACCATGTGACGTACTTCCCATCATATCAAGTACTGATGATATATCTGCGATCCTGAGAGGCTATCATTGCTGTGTGGATCTTATCATATTAGTTCTCGCGTCTACAGATATTTAAGCCACAAGTAGCACCACATCTCTCATTGGAACATCCTTTGGGGTTATTGTACATACCCAAGGATCTACGGTGACACCGACTTTGTTCTCAAGGGTTGCAACCTGGTAATAGCTATGTGATCACCCAAGGACCAGAACCCTTGCCCCAAGGTCCGACTGTTACAAATTTGTGTATGAACTTAATGATACAACAGTATGATGACTGCTTGCTTGCATGCACGAGTACTTCTCATGACTCATTCCTGATCACATGATCTCTTCCATCCCTTCACATCTTCATGTCTTCACCTTGTCACATGATCACATCTCTTATCTCTCTTCACACTCTTCACAACCTCGCCGATCAATCTTCCATTCCGATCTCAATCCCTTTTTCTTCATCTCTGTTCTTACCTTTCGATCGGTATGATCATTCTCACGAACCCTGCAGGACCCTTGATGGGATCTCTGCCATGATCACTCTCTTGATCTTTCATATCTTGTGATCGATCTTTCCTCTTAGATTAAACCCTGCACTTCATCTCCGCTTCGTTCCATTCTGATAGATGAAGTGCCTAACCTTTTACTTATGGACTACACCCTTTACCCTAGTAACCTATAGCATTAATCCCGTATACCCTAGACCCCTAGTCACAGCTTGGTCTGTGCACATTCCTGTAACCTATAAGTAGTGGGGTTATGAGTTGACTGTTCCCCCAGCCTAATCCACTTGTTTCCTCGCATTCTACCCTGCCTACCAAGGTGGCCTAGTGACAACAGATCAAGTAAGGGATGGTATTCGCCTGGCCCTCTTAACTGAGCCTCAGGAGTGAGCCGTCTGGAGATAAAGCTAACCTCCACTCCTCCCCTCTATCGTTCCATCGTATCCTCGTACCACCGAACCACCAACGTCAGGCCTACGAGCCAACTCATACCTCATCTAGTTCAGAACCCAGAACCTATGAAAGTACGGAACCCATTCATTGGAAGAACCATCGAACCACTATCAAAGATCACATGATGGAACCATCATCGTAACGTTCCTGATGTTATACCTGCGACCTCGAGAGGCTATCGTTGCTGTGCAGGTCTTATCATATTAGTTAGCGTTCACAGATATTTAAGCCATGAGTAGCATCATGTCTCTCATTGGAACATACGTTGGGGTATTCATAAAGACCCACATATCTATGGTGACACCACCTTCATTCTCAAGGATAGCAACCTGGTAACAGCTACGCGATTACCCAAGGCTCGGAACCCTCGCCTCAAGAGCCGAACATGATTATGCCTTTCCTGTTAGGGGTTAGGTATTAGGAGGAAGACAGAGCATTGTTGCAAGAGTACGATTGCTATCAAGGACTTGCAAGAGTAGTCCTGGAGTTCCTGGTTATAGAAGTCCCCCATGATACACCGCCCTTTCCTCTATCGGCAGACCCATCGACTGTCCTAGTCACCATCCTTCTATCCGACAATATGGTTAAGCCCTGTACCGAGATCTCTGGTCATCCACCGGGTTGGTTGGGTTGTTTGGCAGAGTAGCATAACTCTTTGGTTCCACAACACCAACTATAATTATGCCTTTCCTATTAGGGGTTAGGTATTAGGAGGAAGACAGAGCATCGTTGCAAGAGTACGATTGCTAACAAGGACTTGCAAGAGTAGTCCTGGAGTTCTAGATACAGAAAATCCTCTGACGCGCAGTTCTTTCCTTTATCCACTGATCCTTCGACTATCCTAGTCCTCTTCCTTACTTCCAACTTCTATGGTTAAAGCCCTGTACCGAGATCTCTGGTTGTCCGCCGGGTTGGTTGGGTTGTTTGGCAGAGTAGCATAACTCTTTGGTTCCGCAACATGAACACCTCGCTAATGGCTTCATCCGCCCTTCCTCCTCTGCTCACGCCGCTCCCATCCTTTTCATTCGCAAGAAGAACGGTTCCCTCTGCCTTTGTGTAGATTTCCGTGGACTCAATAAGATCACGAAGAAGGACTGCTACCCACTCCCTCGTATCTCTGACCTCCTCGATGCCCCTAGCTGTGCTCGTATATACACCAAACTCAATCTCCAGCATACATACCACCTGGTCCACATCGCTGACAGAGACAAGTGGAAGACCTCCTTCCAGACGCGCTATGGCTCACATGAATGGCTTGTCATGCCATTTGGTCTCACCAATGCTCCTGCAGCATTCCAGTGGTTTGTAAACTCTATCTTTGCAGATCTTCTTGACATCTTAGTCATCATCTACCTCGATGACATCCTCATTTTCTCCGAGGACTGCGCAAAGCACAAGGAGCATGTCCAGGAAGTCCTCCGGCGTCTCCAAAAGCACGAACTTTATGCCAAGCCCAAAAAGTGTGAGTTCCACACTGACTCCACTAAATACCTGGAATATCAGCTCTCTCCATCTGGATTTACGATGTCCCCTGACAAGGTAAAGGCCATCGTCGACTAGCCTGAACCCTGAAAGGTCTGGGATATCTAGTCTTTCCTAGGATTCGCTAACTTCTATTGGCGTTTTATTGCCGATTACTCCAGGCTGGTGGTCCTGCTTACTCGCCTTACTCATAAGGGCATATCAT
>JBBPJS010001648.1:0-10157 GCA_038088835.1 Singerocomus rubriflavus
CACGGCTGACGTCTCGCTCAGCTTGCGTGAAACCGGACAGCTTTGTCTACGCCTCGAGTTTGACGGAGACACCAATCCGAATCACAATGACGCCACCATATCTGAACGTCATCTAGTGTCATCATCAAGATTTAGTATCAGAGGCCGCAGACCAGATGACAGTTGAACCTGACCGCCTTTCATGCATTGACACTCGACTTGCCTTGGGCCTGTTGATCCACCGAGACCGAGGCCCGTTGCTTATTTGCTTTGATATCTCGCCATGAATGTGAAACGAAACTGTCTATGTTATCTATTTCCTTCTCACTCATAATATATTTTGGTTGCGAGAAAAGCATATGATAGATAGGTGTTCTCTTCCGACTCGTCTGCGTAGTGCAATCTGGAGCATATCAGTGAGGCAACGTCTCGGGAAAAGTGCACGCACCCGACTGTTCATGTTCAACTTTTCCCGCATCCTTTGGCTAATCTCTGGGACATTGTTCTGCGCTAGTGCTACAAGATAGAACCTGCCGCAGTCTGACAATAGATCCTGTCCTCTATTGTAATTTGCTACATATGAATTGGGGGTGTGACGCACCCCGACGTTGTCTAGAAAACGATTAGTTACATGCATGCCATCTAATCCCCCTGCCCATGAGCCAGCAATGCCAGCACCACCTTGTGCGTGGACAATTTCTTCATGGGATGTGGGAACATATGGGGGGTTAAACAACACGATGTCGACACGGTGCTGCAACCGCATCAATAGTGGTTGAGACATATCACAAGTAATTGGGTCGAGAGGAACCTAGACCACTTCAAGCTTGAATGAGGTTTTCTCAAAACTAGTAATGGGAAGAAGTACTTTATTCTGTCTTCCTGTTAAAAAAGTGCAGACTGAAGCGCGATGGTTGATGTCCGTGCATAGGTAAACTGGTACGATCATCGGGAATGGGTGCCATATGAAGCCGAGTGTAACTGACGAGCATTTGTTGGTCCTAGAACCGAGCCCAGGAATGCAGACACACAACCGGATCCAGAGCTAGCCTGAGGTTCCAGAGAAGGGTTCGGGTTGGTCAGATAGGCTCTTACCCTATTTCAAGGCATATCAGTGGGTTCTGGGACCTGAGTTGTTTTGCGTCCTCTTCAAGGGCATCCAGCAGTAGAAACGTGTCCTCTGCAGAGATGTGAGCGATCAACCCACAACGGACTGAGAGAAACTCCCCTGCTGGATCGTACACATGGAGCTTGTCCTCGTAGGAGAGATGTGACAGATCTGGAGTCGGGTGCATCATCGACTTGGGAGGGAAGAATACTGGATCACGTGACACGTCGCGTCGCGGCAACACGAGCAGTGAAGCCATCACCAGGCCTGCTACTATGGCCAGTCGTACAAAACCATCCGCACCCACTACTCGTTCCTCGTCGCGTATTGGAAAGAACCAACCCGTTCTATCCCAAAGTCCACCTCTCGTAGCCAAATCTTCAGCTCGATCAGCCACAACTCCGGGTGTCACTGCAGCAAAGACGACAACAGTCTCTAAGCAGCCACTGACAAACAGATCCAACTCACCCGATGTAAAACGTACCACATCCAAGAAAACTGGCAGACATCCGGTCACAAAGTCAGTGACACCAGCACAGGAGCCAATTATGGTGCGTGTAAAAGAAGGCCCTGCGCATGGCATCAGACTCACTTTGGAACAGGCGTATCTTCGCATCAGACCTCGTCTGGGAGACGATGAGCGAGCAGCCATGCCATACTTGGATCCATTGTCAGATACTGCGGTAAGGATGACCGATCCATCCAGCGACGGCCGCGGAGCATCTGCGATCCATTATCGAGCATCAACGACACCTCCTTTGATTTACAAGTTCTCTCACGTCTTTCTTCCGTCCACTCAGCAAGCCGACTTCTTCGCGAAAACAACACTTCCTCTTGTTCAGGACCTGTTGGACGGGCAGAATAGTCTGCTCTTCGCGTATGGGGTCACAAACTCTGGAAAGACCTACACTATCCAGGGTGGCAATGAACCTGGCTCTGGTGGAATTCTGCCAAGAACGCTAGACGTAATATTCAACAGTGTCGGAGGTCTACAAAGTGACGGACGCGTAAGTATGTGGAAATGGTTTCAATTGATTTGCTAATCGAAATGCTACAGTACCGACCCGTCCGGCTCTGTGGAGTAGAAGAGGCTGATCCCTCAGACATCACCCCTCATTCTATTGATATTGATGTTCCCAGTGAACCGGCCCTAGCTGAAGTTTTGGCTGAACACATAGCGTCCTCAGATGACTCTGATTTCCAAGCTGATCCGACGATAATCAAACTTGATCGTAACTACGAATACTCTGTCTGGATTTCTTATGTGGAAGTGTACAACGAGAAGGTATACGACCTCCTTGCCTCGGTCAATGATAGCCAAGACAACGAAGTGGCAGGGGCCCAACGCAGTATACCGAGTCATCCTGCGCAAGGCGTGAATGCAGTTATTGTGACCCGAAAGGCACTTGCAGTGAAACCTTCTCCCGCACATGACGCTATAGATGACAATGGGTCTGGAAGTGCAGGGAGGTATATTTCTGGGCTCAAACATTTCCGCGTTGCTAGCGCAATACAAGCCAAAGCTCTCGTCAGACTCGGGCAGTTGCATAGGCGCGTGTTCGGAACGCTCGCTAATAGTCAAAGCAGCCGAAGTCACAGCATGATCACCATCAAAGTCCTCAGAAACCACCGTGGTGACCGAGATGTGGGTTATTGTCTTCCTTCATATGCTGGCATCCACTCAACATGTGCTAGGAGCCAAGCTCAGTACAAATATCACGACTCACGCTTGTTGACCTAGCTGGGTCGGAACGGACAAAGCATACTCAAACAACTGGTGACCGGCTCAGAGAAGCGGGCAATATCAACAAGTCCCTCATGGTCCTAGGGCAATGCATGGAGGTGACTAGATGTCGCCTTGAATGGACCACAATGTGATCATGCTTGCAGGTTATGAGGTCCAACCAAAAGCGCTTGGCTCAAAGTCTCGCTATCCCAGGTCAGAGCGATACCAGGGATGTGAAAAGAGGACTAGCTGTAGTACCCTTTCGACACAGCAAATTGACTGAGATTCTTATGGATTACTTTGCCGGTGATGGGAGGATCGTACGTTCCTCGTGTCCGATTTAATATGTCGTTCATTCATCCTGACCTGCTTAGGCTATGATCGTGCATGTTAACCCGTACGACACGGGGTTTGACGAAAACGCGCATGTCATGAAATTTTCTGCACTGGCAAGAGAGATATCGACGGTAGTAAACAATGCCCCGGTACCCCGCGTTCATCCCGAACCTGGTGCAGTTATTAAGTCAGGTGCTTCGGGGCTGCCACGTGCTATTACACGAAAGGTGACGATATCAAGCTTCGGGCCAGGAAAGAAGCTTAGCGAGGCACATTTAGAAGTGCTCGAAGGTATGTATGATTGCTATATTTTCCTAGCGCCTGCACAATACCCACACCAGAGGACGAAGAAGAGAACGATGATCAGGAGGAGGGTAGTGATGGCGAGCCGATCAATCCATTGGTAGATGCTTTGTTCGATGAAATTGAGGACCTACGTCTAAGGGTATGTATGCAATAAAAATCGCTCGGAATTAGTCTATGACGACCATTTTTGCAGCTCTATGAAGCAGAGATGCGGTGTGCCATAGTGGAGGCGGAAACTCGAGAGGAAGTTATGAGAGAGATGGAAGAGAGGATGCGCGCTGTTGAGAGATCCTACGCACAAAGGCTCATGAGTGAGGTGCGCCGACACAGTATTCATTAATCCTGCTCTACTTATTGAGGAGGGTAGGTTGAACGCAATGAACGGAAAATGGACGCAAAGATCGACATGCTACACCAGGCCGGCGTGCTTGGAACCGCAAAGAAGCCCGTAATGGCGTCAAATTCAGAAAGTGAGATCGAAGACATTGTTAGGGACGTACGTGTTTTATGTCTTGTCATGGAACCCACAAACTGAACTAATTTAATCTGAATTCGAGGTGGATCCTACCCAGCCATGTGAAATGGATGCTGAGTCGGAGATACCTTCCTCTCCACTACACGGCAAGGGAAATCCTGCTGCAGGTTCCGAATATATGAAATATCAGAATGCACGGCTAAAGATGGAAATCTCGCGTTCTGGGAAGACATATGTCTATACAAACGACGCAGTCTCCCAGGGTACGGACGAAGATGAAACGGAGGATATAGCGATGTCGACCAACGACGATGCTTCAGATGACTACGTTCCTCCGACGGTTTCCAAGTGCAGCAAGAACCACAAGAAAGAAACCCACGACAAGGCTTCGAGAACGGGTGCGAGGAAAAGGTCGACGAAGTCAGTATCCAAGCTTGAGCGGAAGATAAAGGGTCTTTCGATGGGGGGTGATGCCTCGGCTGGAGCAGACGATTCGGTCATCATTCTCCCAAATAGAAAGCTCCGCCAATCAACCGTGGATGCTGGGGGTCCAGTTGAGGAGCATGTCGTTGGCGAAGGAGAGGTGGACGCCGTAAAGAAAAAGAAGAGGTGCGCGGGTCAAAGGTGGTGCTTACGGGGTTCTCACTCACGATCCAGGCAACTTGGAAAAAAGAATATCGTGACCGAGGACGAGGTGGACGTGGTGGTTGGGGCGATGGAGCAGAGGGCATTGAGGCAGCACGTCCGACGGATGGGGAGGTCGAGTTAGTCATGTGACTGGACGCGTCGAGTAGATGTCACGTGCTCTTGTTATACTACCCCGTCGGTCGTATACCAGAGGCTCCCAGGTTCTTGCGCTGCGTATATGACCGTCAAACGTGGTTCCCCCTCGCGACGAAACTCGTTCGCTGCGGCCAACAAAGGTCAGGCTCATCCTGGACGCAAACGTCGCGCCCACTCTATTGCTCCTGGTGATCCGCTCAGTCCAGCAGCCAAAGCCCGTCGCTCCCTCGTGCGTTCGCTTCTTTGTCTTGTCACATCTGCCACAATCTCACTCCTCTTAGGCTCCGAGGAAAAGCATCCTCAAGGGGGCGGCCAATGCGCCTGATGATGGTGACGATGCAACCCAGTCCATGGACATCACTCGCGACTACCGCGAAGACAATCTTAATCTCACTCGCAAATCTCTTGGCAGGCGCGTCAGCTTTGCCAACCATGCTCATGTACGCCTTTTCGAAGTACCGGATCACAACACGAACAGCACAGTTTCACCTCAATCCTCGCCTGCTACCGAGCCGATGCATGATGATCCCCGCGTCACAAATGACGAGAATGCATATCCAGGCTCACAGAGATCTCGTCGCCGCAGTTCAGCTCGCCACTCAGTGGGATTTAGCGATGACGGCGGAGAGGAGTCAATGGAAATGGACTCCGACGATACAGGTTTTTCCCCATCTGCGTTTTTCAGGGCTGCACCTGAAGACACCGTGGATGACGAGTTCAATGACGTGGACGTTCCATCTGACGGCGATGATATGGACGTGACAGAAGTTGTTCCCCTAAATATCGATCGAAAACGCTCACTGTCCTTTGGGGTTATCCGGCAGCCGCTTGCTAATCTTTCCATACCCCAACCACCTACGGATGTTCACGATGATCAACCAGATACATCGAACGAGACATCTTATGTTGAAGAGGAGTCTGTGCATTCACAATCTTTCACTTCGGAATGTGACGTGTCGCAGCCAATGGAGTTTACGGTTCCCCTCGTTCGTCCACCCGAGCCACCGAGCGAAGCATGGTTGGCCCTTCGCTCTGTTACGCACTCAGGGAATACACCCTACATTCCATCGTCGGACGATGATGGTGGTGATGTACGAGAAATGGAACTGACCGACGCGGTCTCAAGGCTACAGGCTGCTCGAGCTTCCCTTGGCCTTGATGAGAACGGTGACGAAGAAGGCGGGAATAGTTTCACAAGCACAGAAGATAGCTTTATGGGCGAGAATATTGGTGCTGGCGAAGAGGGAAATCAGACTGTCAATGTCACCCAACTCATGAGGCGTGTCAGTCTTGGACCGAGTGCAGACTCCACCGAAACATCGGTGTTCAGTAGCCAAGGACAGTCGAGAGAGGAGGCGACTAATAAAGCAGTATCAAAATCACCTACCTCTGTTCTATTTGTTGATTCGCAACAAATTTATCCAGCAATTCCTGAATCACCTCCCTCCGTTACTGCTCTCGCTGACCTTCAAGTCATATACTCAGAAGTACCTGCCGATGGCGACCCCATTGCCTCCGTCGCTGCTCAGACAGAGCCAACATCACTTTCAAATCGACCTCCTGTTTTCAGTGCACCTCAACATACGTCACTAAAGGCACGATCTATGCCATCTGGAAGTCCTCCGCGGTCCACAGCCATTTCAGAGTCATTGAACTCCATCTCCATGCCGAAACCATGTACTCCTGCATCCGCTGTTCGTTCTCGTTCATCCTCTCCTACCAAAACACCCTCATCACCAAGAAAGTTCACCGCTGCGTTTGCTCCTCCCGTTTCCCGTTCTTCTCTCCGCAAGCGACCGAATGACGCCACAGGCACTGACCATGGTGTGCAGCCTAGCCCAGTGAAGCGTCCCGCTGGCGCAGAGAGGCTATCAATTACTCCTGGGCGTGGTACTGGTGCTGTTCGGATACTCTTGTCATCATCCAAAACGCCACCGCTTAATGTGGCACCCTTGCATACTGAGGAGCAGTATGGCGCTGGGCCAAGCAAACATGCCTTGGTTGGGTTTCGACGTCCATCTGGTTATTTTGCTCAGCGGAAGAGTTTGGGCAATTTCGTTCCAGATCCGACAGCGGTTACAGATCCTGAGACCACCCTCCCTAGTCGGATCTCGCCTGTCAAAAAAACTACGGATGCACTTGGGCGAAAAAGCGCTGAGTTCATTGGTGACCTCGCAAACAATAATGGTAGGCAAGACGTTATCGATCATAAATTGACCTCACTAACAAAGGTTGATGGTCCTCAAGAACGAGGACTGACCTCTGACCAACCTTCACTTGGGGACACATCAATACATGTATCCTCTCGTCGTGAAAAAATGGGACCTGTACCGGATGATCAGGATACACAACCTGAGCAGGATGACAACATGCAATGGAGGAGAGACGTAGAGGAGGATGTTGACCCTACCCAAGGTCCCCAAATATCCATTGAGCAGTTCTTTGAGATGACCGGTATTCGATTCATGGACGATATTGGTGCACCTCGACGATCTATTGTTCATCCCTCTGTTCTACGCCCCTCACGAAGGGCATCGACCGAGGCGCAGATACCCCTTGCAGAATACGTCGTCGCAATGGCTCTAGACATTCCTCAATTAGAACTCTATACCCATGTCAGCAAAGACTTGCAAACGTGGGTTGAACGCATCAAGGAAATACACAGGGAGGCGGAAGAGGAAGTCCAGAAAGCGACGCCTCCACTTTTTCAGGAGTTTGTTACTATCGATGAGAGCGGGCAGGCTGAGTTATTGCATCAGCTCAAATTAATCAAGCTCCACAATCACGCACAGGCCAAGTCAGAGTGGTATGACTGGAAGGTCCAATGGGTTGAACAGTTGTATCAGAAGGCGAGTGAGGGTTTCAATAATTTGGAAGCGGTGAGCTGTTCGTGCTTCATAACCTAATATAGTCTTATCTTTCGTCTAGGATGCTAAAGCTCTTGAGGATGTCATACAGCAGGCTCAAGACATAGTTCCCAGTCTACAACAGGAGTACGATGGACTTATGACGGAACTCGCAAAGGAGCAGGCTGAAGTAGCAGAGCTCGAAGGATGCGATCAAAACTATTTGAGTGAGCTGAAAGCTACCATTACTGAGCAAAAGTGCGTGTTCACGCTATTATGGACTGTGGTAGCGATTTTCACCCTGATTTAGTGCGGAATTGGACACCTTCCAAGCCGATGTCAAGGAAGTTAAAGCAAAGCTCGACCGTCTCGAGGAGAAACTCAATGAAGTCGAATCGCACAAGAGAGAAGTTGCTTCAGTAGTAGAAGATGCTGGACGACGCATCCAAATGCAGAAAAATAGCACTCGCACAGAGATTTTCCACCTCAGAGGCAAGTTGTGACATCTATGTCATTGGCAGAGTGTTCAACCACTAAATAGATGAGTTGGAGTCCCTTCAAAGCTTGCATATGTGGAGGGTGACCAAGGTCCTCCCAGAATTATTCGAATATACTTATGCATCAAGTTATTGTGTATCTGTTCCCTGCGTAAAGTTTCATCCAGTCATCGCAAGTTTACGGATCAAAGAGGCCGAGAACGCCAAGGTTAAACACAAGAAAGCATTCCCTCTTCTGAATGAATTGATGCTGCGAAGAGCAAATCAGCTCGCTACTCGGCATGGAGACTCGAGTATTCGTCAAGTGCGGATTTCGCTACACATCAATTTTTGTGCCACTGACCGTCATCATTGATAGATCGTCGAACGCCTTGGCGACTACTGGTCGTCTTGCTCACAGCTCCAGGCTCAACTCAAGCTCATATCTATCAAATTCCCCCTCTTGATCGAAGAGACCTCGGCCGGATTCTCTGCCACCGCAGTTATCTTGTATCCAAGCCTCAGAGCCAAGGCGCTGATATCATTTATACTTGATACCCCGATATTTTCTTCGTGGCCTATGTTGATCCGATCAATGCGTTTCGATGTAAGAATAGCGTATGGATCCATCGAGTGAGTACCATTGTTGGCACGTTCTATCCGCGTGCTCAAGTCCTCGTAGTCGAGACATTATCCAGAAGGCTGTCACGACACGCTTGCAACAGGCTAGTCCTGTCAATAATCACGCATGTCTATTAGACGCGTGCATGGAAGCAACGGAATGTTTTGGATAGGGTCAAGACATGTCATTATCTTACACTAGCATGTAGATAGTAGCCCGATTTTGTATCATGTACCGTGTACAATACTATGTATAGTGTGAACACGACTAGAAAACGGATATGATAATCGGAACAAGGACGAGTATCCTTGGTTCAAAGACATGAATGGGTCATGAATGTGACCTGCAAACATGTCAGACAACTCGATCTGCAGTTGCGTCAAGAGACTCACATGAATCAGGCTAGGAGACCTTGCAGTTGCTCTTGGTTGTGATCCAGCACAGCCATGAAGACGTTCAACACTTCACGAGCCGATTGTATGTTATCCCTCTCATCATCAGCCTGGTCCTTCACTGAAGACCATAGGCAGGCAGCCTCCTTGGCGACACACGACGCCTCCCAACTCTTCTGCATGGTGGCGAGCATCGTGTCCCACGACAGGCGGGCTACTTGTTGGCCTCGTTCAAAACCTGCCTGTGCGACTTGACTACACCGAGCTTCTGCTCGCTTCAGCTCATCCTGGAGCGATATTGTGAACACAGCCCGTTCATCATCTATACGCTCCCTTGTCTCCACGCTGGTGCGCAATTGCTGTTCAAGAACGGAAATCTGCTTGGCAAGCTCTTCTGTCTCTCTAACCCGACATTGCCTTGCGGCATAAAGCTGCTCCTCTAGCTCCTGCAAGCGCGAAAGTCTTTCCTTGGCAATAGCTTCCACCTGAGCGACTTGCAGACGGAGGAGAGTAATCGTGCCGGAGTCCACAGGCGGTGGCAAGTCAACCGAAGTTTCAAATACAGCAGCTAGATGATGAACCGCAGGAGAGGGTGTTACATCGGGAAGAAGGACCTGCGAGATTGAACCATAGCCAGAGGGAGAGGGTAATGCAGACAAATTAGGGGTCTCTGGGACCTCCAAACCTATGGTGCTCACGTTTGGAGAGGGTCCACCTGGAGTGAAAGGAGCCACGATATCCGTCAACCTACCCTCCAGGTCCTCTCGCGCTGGAGCTTGGGAACTGTCAATTATCATTTGTTCCCAGAAGATTGAACGACGGTTTTGATCAGGGTGGCTTCTTGGTCGCAATGCTGGCGAACTCTCTGACGGAGGTAGCGGAGAGAGATACGAAAGGTTGGCGTGATGCGGTAGTTGGCTGGATGGGCGGGAAGGAGTCCTGAGTTCCGAGTCTGTAGATTGGCAATGCGTTGTACGAATTCTTGGAATGGCGGGGGTTGGCGCTGCAAGAGATGCCACTGGAGCAAGAAGTAGCTCAACATCCCCAATTTCCACGCTGTCTTCACTATTCCTTTCAGCGCTCTGTGAAGGCGTCGTCGGGGAGTCCT